>KL659328.1:18188-45565 GCA_000732775.1 Stachybotrys chlorohalonatus IBT 40285 | reverse complement strand
GGCCTACAGAGAAGGGTTCACGAGCAGGAATCCTTTCTACAGAGCTTGAATTTTTTAAACGTTCAGCTGGGCTAGGGACCCCTGAGCTTGGCGTGTGACGAACCGAAGCCAAGCATTCGGCGTCGGCGCAGGCGTATGCCATTGGTACGGAGCACAGCATGCCTCATTCTGGTCGCGCTCTACAGTTGCGTGATAATAACACTCGCCCATTATCAAGCTAGTGATATATATAATCTTAACCTCATCACCTGCAGCATATGTTTCCGATGTCGCCGTTGTGCCGGTCGTGGTTGTGGTTGTGGTTGTGGTCGCTTATTTTTGTGCCCCAGTTCTCCAGGCAAAGAATCTGGAAAGCCATCTTCGCCAATCGTGTATCGTAAGTGTCAGGGCAGTTGAGAAACCGGTGCTGAGATATGAAAGCTCAAAATCATTCTACCCCTATGAGACCTAACACGACACGTCATATATATGTCTTAAGCCTGGGTTCCTTGCTCAGCTTGCCACAATTATCTAAAGTATTATCATCACATCTGTCTTCGATTCTGCATCAATAGGCTTTCGTCGGAATTCCCCGAGGAAATTACAAAGCATCTTTGAGGCCATAATGTTCATCATATTTGGCGACTCGATCCCCTGGCGGGCGACTAATGATGGGAAGGGTCTTGGTAATGGACACAATCTTAAGCGTCACAGAATACTCGCTCATGCGATGAGAATCATTGGGCGGCATTTTCAGGACTGAGGCAGGGGGAAGAAAACAAAGAAAAGCATAGAGGACTAGACGCCGTCTCGGAAACCAACTTCCCCATATTGCCGCCATCTCGCTGCGACAATTGCGACTCGCATTCTCCCGCCATCGCCAGGACTTCAGATAGAGGCTCTAACAGCTGATGGCTCACGCTACTCAAACAGCCATCCACCACCCTTGGTATTGATATGAATTTGCTCGTCTCAGTTGCCAGCGATTGGTCAGAGCCGTTCTATGTCTGTTTGGACCGCTTAAGGAAAATGACTTATTCCCTTGTGTATGGGGGCATTGCAGGATATGATCCCACGTATCCACTGCCACATGGATTGCTGACTAGCCAGGCGCATGGTGCCCCAGACCTTCCCGTCTAGAAACGGTTTGGAATGCTTGGTCCTGGTTGATTACCGGTGGAGTGTCTTTGATAAAATCCACGTGGGTAAGACGAATTCTAGACTTACTCGGTTTCATTAGCGGCAGACTGTCTGCAATCGTGTCCCCTGTCTTTTACCTGAGTCGCGAATACCATGATTCAGGCTGGGGTGCCTGATGTCCAAGGCATCAACAAGGCATCGACAATGGAGTGTGATATGGGCCACCCCGGCTTTAGCCTCGCGCTTTCGGTGTAAAGATGGGGGATATGCGTAGGCGTCGGGGAAGGCTGTTGAACCTGGCATTCTATTGTCGTATTCACCCAATAGTCCTGAGTTGACAGACGCGGCGACGCCCCAAACCGTCATTGCCAAGACCATATTTTTGATGAATCCGGCAACTTCATGAGCCAAGCTCGGTCCTCATTATCACACCTCAGAAATTTTATACAATACAGCCACCATGTCCGGACCTCAATTCACCGAATTAGCCCAGGTGATCCTTGTGGCGGCAGAGCGTGTGGCTCGAGATCCTCCAACAGAGGCGGGGCGTGGGCCGAGGGAGAAGGGCTGCGCGCGATAAGGGTATCCAACGCGTCGAAGCCAAGCTGGTGGGACTGTTGGAATGGATAAATGAGCCAATCATGAATCAGATTATGATGAAGGGCATGTTCATGCGTGCCGCGAGATCCAACCTGGTGGAGGCGACTCGGTCCAAGTTCGATATTCACGTGGAAGCTAGTCAGCACGCGACATTCGCAAGGATTTCACCGTTTGCTCGGGTTAAAGCAATTTAAGCGAACTTTTTGAGTTTCCCCGCCAAAAGAAGCGCAGTCAAGCCCACCAAAACTGCGACTCCAGTGTTTGACGCGGCTAAGCCCAATGTTCGCCCATAGCCGTTGGCCGTTGGCGTTGGGGCTATCCCTACGCCGTCGTCGCGCAGGAGCTGGGCGGCACAACGGAGGCAACTCTAACACCATCTGGACGCGGTCCAATCCGAAGTTATGAAGCTAGCACAGGACTTGGCTCAACCCGCCCAATCGGGCGATCCCTTGGAATGTGCTAGTCGGTTTGGGCGCAGCGGAGATGACGGTGGGTTTAGCCTCTACATTTTACCCCCTATGATATTACGCATGGTATCTTTATGTTGCCGCGAGCCCCAATAAAAAGTGCTTGCATAAGTGGTAATCAACGTCGCATCAATGATTTCCGACCTAAATGCTAATATCACATGGCGTGGGTGCAGTGGGAGCTACTTAGATATGCTTGAGCAAGGGACAGGAAGCAATATCACGGAGAGCGCATATCATCAAGTTTACAAGTACCCAAGGACGCAGCTAGCGGCTTCATGTCTCAGTCATATTTGGCATTGTCGGTTTGGCCATCAGGCAGTTTGGGCCGTGAAGCTGCAGAGGGTTACACCATATGCGATGGTACCCTGCTGCATCACGCCGCTCGCCATACCAAAAGCCTCGTTGTAGTAGCAGTGCATAATTCTCGCGTGTGAGGAAGCCTCGAAAACTGGGTAGATGGAAGAGGCATGGAGGAATGTGGATTAACAATGTGGCTTCAAACCACATCACGTGCAAGGCCAACCGACCCGCGGATCTGCAGTTAACCCGGTGCCGGTAGCCGAGAAGGCTGCCATTACCCACAGAACCGGACCAATTGCCTCGCCATGATGCCTCCCCCCGGCACCTTTGTCGAAGGACCGCAGAAGCGCCGAGCCAGGGTCGAGATCCCCCAGCGCATCAAGACAGGATCTGCCTGGTCCTGTGGTCCCCACCCTTCGGTGCATTGAGCGGCGAACGGGAGTCCAATCGCATGAGGACGTTAGAACGGTTTGGAGAAGCCGGAGAACCCGGGGAAGCCACCCCGCGCGACTGGGATGCTCCCTTGCCAGCCGTGTGACTACTCTCGCTCCGTGTCTCTGTCTCTCGGGCGCCTGAAACGACGGGTGAATTGCCATCTGGCGTGCGGGGTAGGCTGGGGATGGAGTAGGCTCAACCCTGGCCGTCCACCAGCGCTGGCTGGTTCCGTTATTGGCGCGCCTAGTTTTTCTGCAAAACACAACACCACTCCCCGGCGTCCAAATCCCCTGAGGCTCCAGGGGTCTAGTCCTCTTCGTGTCATGCGCGTGCGGGCTCTGCAATCCATCACGACTCTACAAAAAGTCCCAGTCGTCCGCCTCAACGCCCTCTTGGTTCCCGCCTCCTCCCTGCTCTCTCCTCTCACACCACACACTGTTTACCCGGGCAACCATCAGTCACCATGAGTAGCACCGGCGTCGAGACCAAGACGGAGGTGCATGCCGAGGAGGGCATCGCTCACGTCGACCGTGCCTCCGTTCACGATGAGAAGAAGGGGCTCGACAAGGCGGGTGCCATCGAGGCAGAGGCCGCCGAACACAACATGGGAGTGCTGGAGGCCGTCAAGCAATACCCCATGGCCACCTTCTGGGCTTTCGTCATGTCCTTCACCATTGTGAGTCGCCTTGTCGAATATTCCATCGCTTTGTCCCCGGTGGCATTGCAGCTGATGCAGTCTTCCAGGTCATGGAGTCCTACTGCCTCTTCCTCATCGGCAGTTTCCTCGCCCTGCCTGCCTTCCAGGAGGAATACGGTGTATTTAACGACGCAGATGGCGAGTGGGTCATCGTCAACAGTTGGCAGTCTGCACTCCAGATGGGTGGACCGCTCGGTGCCATCATTGGCGTCTTCCTCGCCGGACCCCTCACCAGCGCGATCGGATACCGTTGGGCCACCATCACCGGCCTCATGCTCCTGAACGCCTTCATCTTCGTCTTCTACTTCGCCAACTCGCTTCCCGTCATGTTCGCGTCCCAGCTTCTCGAGGGTATTCCCTGGGGTATCTTCATCGCCAACGCACCGGCGTACTGCAGTGAGATCGTGCCCATGAGACTGCGAGCTCCTGCCACGCAGATGCTGCAGATGTTCTGGGCAATTGGCAGTATCATTGTCGGTGCCGTCACGTATTACTACAGGAATCTGGACAACTCCAACGCATACAGGTACGTACCCTTGTGCATCGGAGCAGCGCCGTTGCTGACAGAATGGGGCTCAGAATCCCGGTTGCGCTTCAATGGATGTTTCCCACCCCTCTTGCCATCCTCATGTTCATAGCACCCGAGTCTCCTTGGTGGCTCGTTCGAAAGGGACGCTACGAAGAAGCAGCCAAGGCGGTTGGACGTCTCGGCCGCAAGTCCAGGCTGAACCTCGACGAAGCTGTTTCCATGATGCGCCGTACCATTGAGCTCGAGAAGTCGGAAAAGGAGCCCAATCTCCTGGAACTCTTCCAAGGGACCAACCTATACCGTACCCTGATTGTCTGTGGTGTGTACGCAGCGCAGAATCTCACGGGCAATCTGATTGCCAATCAAGCCGTCTACTTCTTCCGCCGTACGTTGCCATTGTGCTTAGTTTGACAGATTGTACTTGCTAACCAACGCGCAGAGGCCGGTATGGATACCAACACCGCTTTCGCTCTGGGTCTCATCACCTCGGCACTCCAGATGATCTTCGTCATGCTCTCCTGGATTCTGACAACGTACCTCGGCCGCCGTACCATCTACGTCTGGGGTTCTTTGATCAACGTCGGTTTCTTGGTTGCTCTTGGTATTGCCGGCTCAGTTGGCCAGTCGACGGCAGCTTCTCTGGCGCAGGCGTCCCTTGGTCTCATCGTGTCCGTTCTCTTTACCCTAGGACCTGCCCCTGCATCGTGGGTAATCATTGGAGAGACCTCGGCCATCCGTCTTCGACCCTTGACTACCGGTGTTGGACGTGCCGCCTACTACATTGTCAACATTCCCTGTATCTTCCTGGCAAGTTGGATGCTCAACCCTCTGGTAAGACAGACCTCAACCCCTCCTCACGTGGCAAGTATTGACTAGATTATAGGAGGCAAATCTTGGCGGTCGCTGCGGCTACGTATGGGCTGGCACCGGCTTCGTCTGCTTCGTTCTTGCCTACTTCTTCCTGCCTGAGATGAAGGGCCGATCATACCGTGAGATCGACATTCTTTTCAACCGCCACGTTCCTGCCCGCAAATGGAGCAAGACCGAGGTCGACATCAACGACGACGAGTAGATGGAGTGCCGTTGGGAGGGCGATAAGAGGAACACGCGCACGGCTAAAAACGAATTACCCAGTAGTCGAGTCGGCGCTGTGCAGTTAGTTGTGAGATAGAAGCATATACCTAATCGCTTCAAAGATGTGTTTCAATTCTCGTTTTTGCAGACGTGACAACGTGACGGAAGCACGTAGATGATCCACCATTCTACTCCACTGGCCTGCCACTGGTATGATGTAACAAACTTGTTCATGATAGTGGATATGGAAGGTGGCTTTCAGGTGTAGTCACTCTTGGCGTGGCAGACAAAAGCAGAGCGTCATCATCATTCATGCATGGGTACCAATAACGATGCGCATTTCACGCTATCCTGAAAACGAGCCCCCTGCGACTACCACGGATAGGCTTAGTCCGGGAACATAGCAACCCGAACTCTGCGCAACAGCAGCTGGCCTACCCTATACATGCTCTGGCGATGATCATCCAGCGGCGGTTCGAAGCTAGCTTCACCAACGTAC
Organism: Stachybotrys chlorohalonatus IBT 40285; assembly: GCA_000732775.1. Taxonomy (NCBI): domain Eukaryota; kingdom Fungi; phylum Ascomycota; class Sordariomycetes; order Hypocreales; family Stachybotryaceae; genus Stachybotrys; species Stachybotrys chlorohalonatus. The sequence continues at coordinate 39,842 of KL659328.1, read as the reverse complement.
AGAATGTTTCAAATATACCCCTTATGAGAAGATAAGAATTTCTGAGATTGTCTCCGCTTTGCTCGGTACTCCATTTTGAGCTGCAACATGAGTGATGGTAAATCGATAACCACTAATGGCGTGCACGATCACAGTCAGTTGAAGCACGCTGATTGGAAGCAAGGCAACTCTGGTACGCGCGATCTTGCCAGTGGCAAGTTCTGATAATGTAAAATCAGGATTCTCACACTGCTGCCTAAGTTCTCTTAAAAACCGAGCTTTGTCCCCCTACTAAACATGGCAGGAGCTCTGGTGAGTTGGGTTTGGTGCCACTCCATAGGTTACGGCAATCCAACCCGTGCATAGATATATATATTGTTCTATTGACCACGTGACTCAACAACTGATCCGGCTACACTCGACCCACCAAGGTCGACTCGTCTTCCGTAGTATAGTGGTCAGTATGCAAGCTTGTCACGCTTGAGACCCGGGTTCAATTCCCGGCGGGAGAGATCCGCCATCCGGTTACTTTTTTGTTCCCGCACAAACCGGACTTTGTACCCAGTTAGAAGAACTGCTAGTCATTGGCCTAGGCAACCGCATCTACGACTTCATCAGCTCCGTCCAAGATGCACTATCAGAGGTGCGCGACACGTGCACGCAGCTGCAGCTCATGTAAACGCTGCTCCCAGAAATCGGGCAGTCGGCTTCTGATCTGGCAAGGGCTGGATCTTTCAGCTAAGGCATACTCTTTGTCTGCTTGAAGGGGTGGGAATACGAGTTCAACACAATCTGGCTGGCTGTCGAGCCACTTCGCACGGAGCGTGGAATTGTCTGGAGAGACGTCTTGGGAAAGACCACCACGAGCGCCAAGTGGGTGTTGAAGACTGAAGAAATCCAAAAGCTTTCCAGAAGCCTTGAGAGAGCCAAGCAAACGTTAGTTTTGGCCATGCTTCTTGCAGGAATGTGATTGTTTCCTCTGCCAAGATATGCCACAAAGTGTCACCATAGCTTACTCCATGCGACCTCATCAGGAACGTCGATACTGCTGTGCTTGATGGGATATCGACTATCGAGACTCGAGTTGACGACAAGGGACGCATGATCGATTCCCACCTTCAAGAAGTCCGGAGCAGCATCATGCTCCAACTCAAGCGGATGGAAGAAAGTTTTCTGCGGAAAGTGAATGTTATTTCAGGAGCTGCAGCCGAAATTCACGTACAAAGCAATTTACGATTGACGGATCTTGCCGACAGCGTGCTTCCTGCCTAGTCTTCACAAACTACCCACGCACCAACCTTCCGGCATCCTGACATGCCTGACCACTTTGCTCCGTCTGGCTCCGGACTGCCAGATGCCACAGCCCGCACAAGCCCCATAGTCGAACCTAATACGACCAGCGCACCAAGTCTTGTCGACGACTTGAGGTAGGACATCGAATTGGATGAGTCGATGACATCGGCGTTCCACCGCGCCGTAACGCAATGGGGTTGATCGCGAGCCCCGTCGCAAAGAGCGAAACTGGGGATTTTCGACTAGAGTCGTTACCTTTGTCCTCGGAGAGTCTTTATGACTCCGTCACGAAGATTGAGGGGCGCAAGACCCCGAGGATTCTCGATCAGTTAGCCAACATTAGATCGAATATGCGAGCATTTGAGAGCCTAACAGACATACTCCCAAAGGAATTGGGTGGCTCATCGGTCATGCACAGCAGCGTACTCACGATCTTACAGGTGTACTCATAGCCGATGCGAGAAGTGCGCAAATGAGAGATATTGATTGCTGTCCTAGACGGCCCAATATTCGAACCAGTACTTTGAGCCAATCGACGAGACAATGAACGAGATGCAAGAGGTTTTCACGACCTGCACGCGGGAGTACGGGCTCTACCACGAGCCCGAGCTCAAGCGGCTCCTCGTCTCCCTTTACACCGACAGCTTCTCGGGCATGGCAGTAATCCTCACCCATCTGCGGCCAGGCAAAGCCAAGCTGGTTTTCCGATCCGAGAAGAACTCGGAGGAGCTGCAGCGCACCATTTTAAAGATTAAGAAGTCCTCCCAGCAAGTCATTCGAGAGGTCACGTACCTCCACCGGAAAGAGTTGCGGCAGGCTCATATGAAGCTGCTAGAGGTCGACAGGAAGCAGGACCAGGTTTTGAAGACGCTGGACGAATAGCAGAGGATATTGCTGTCTCCGCGAGAGGAAAAGAGAGCCTTGTCGCTTGTTGGCTATCATCAAAAGATTCTGCAGATATTGCAGCAGCTGCTCGTCAAGTTCCCTGCCGATGTAGCACGGATTTTGTAATGACAAGGGATTCGTAGGGAAGATCATCGGGTGAAGTTCGCAATGCTGCGAAACAGTGCTTTCAAGCAATGTTTGCTGGGTAATGGGGCATGAGCGATACGGTGGCTAGGATGATGCAGTCCCGCGGCTGGCTGGCGGGCTTATTGTCAGGAGACTGCATTGGAGTGTTCCCACACGCTCGGTACATTGAGACATGGTATGGCGCGGTGGTAAGATGGTTGGTCTTTTTTTTTTTTTTTTTTTTAAGCGGAAGCGTATTTGTTTGCACCAGCTTCCATTAGCCTGGAAAAGGCCAGCTTTGGCCTTCGAGGTTTGACCACCGGTATCATGTCTGACTTTGAGACGAAGGTGTGCATCGTTGAACCGGCATTAGCCAACATCCTTTTGTGCTCTGCAGACGATGATGTGATTTGCCAATCTGTGGGACTGATGAACAAGACTCATTTGACGTCCTTCAAGCCTGTCGACAACTCCATCGTCCACCTTCGACGTCCAAGCTCCCGACGAGGAAGGCTCCGAAGCCGTCGTTGTCGCTGACCTACTGCCCGTCAGCCTGCGCTGCCAAGGACCCGGCCAAGCGCTCCGAGGCGCTGTTGAAGCTCGCGGACCCGAATTAAAGGACACGAGGGTGAAACATTCGGCCTCGCGAGACTGTGTGCAGGGAAGCCAAAGTCTATGGTGATTGTTTAAGATTGGTTTAGCCGGCGGTATGTTCCGCCGTAGGCAAATGATTGCGACCAAGCATCCTTGACATGGTGTGTCGGACGTTTGGGAGACCATGCATGCTGGGGTGGTCAGGTGGAAGACGAACTGTTTCTAAGGAACGATGGCTTCAAGCGTATAATTCACCACAAGCCCGTTGGCGTCTGTGCCGGTATGTTCGCCATCAACAGTGCAGCTGTCCAGCTGGTCATGAATTGCACCGCCAGCCTCACCACCGGCCACGCCATCCTCCTCAAGAGCTCATATAAGACCCCCATCGTTTCCCATGTACCACGGCAAGTTCTTCAAAGAAGCAGGTTTCCCGCTTGGCGTCTACCAAGCCGTCAGCCGGCGCGTTACTCGTGTCGCACAAGGGCATCGACAGTACCCTCTTTACGGGTAGCGTGGGTACGTATACTGCACAGGCTGCCGCAGCCAGTATCCTGGAGTAAATCACGCTTCAGCTTTGTTACAAGAGCCCTGGCATCATATTCCAGGATGCGAACCTTGATGTCCTGATGCAAAGGCTCGGAAGAGGTATCACCTTCAATATGGCCAAGCGTGCGTTGTGGGCTCGATCGTTTATGTTCGCAGGGACATCCGGGACGTGCGGCACTAGATCCAATCATTGGCGATCCGGAAGATCGTGGTACCTCAATTGCCAGGGTTGCGCACAGATTCAATATGATCGCGTGATCGGCTACTTCGAGAATGGAAAAGCCAAGGCTACGCTTCCAGCTGGCGGGATTCAAATTGGCGACAAGTTCGGGTTTGTGTCTCTTCAAGCTTGATTTTGACGATAACACTCATAGTTTAGTAGGGTTCCTCCACCGAGCTGATCGTCATCGACTGTTGGAGGATGGAGCTGGGCAAGGCAAGTCGAGGAATCTTGCTATCATGAACCTGTCCGACGATGGTGTGCAGGCGATTATTGATGGCTACACACTGACCAAAACAGTCAATGTAAAGTAAGCACTGATGACTGTTTGCCAAAAGTATCCATCATGCCAACATCATGACCTACTAACTTACCAAAGGTGGAAGATTGAGCTTGGGTGACGATTCTGTCATCTCAGCTCGTAGGCAATGGCATCGACGTCCAAGTCCTCGAAAAGCTCTGGGTAAGCGCGGATGAAGTCACGGGATATTCCCCAACCCTCAATAGACATGAATGTTTTGTAGAACTCAGGCCGAATGCTGAACTCCCCGTCCTCTCCCGGCACCAATATGCTCTCCCGCCAAGGCCAACGCACCCGCCCGCAGCACCCGTACATGCCTACGACTTCGGGCAGGCTATACTGGCCTTGTTTGAGAATGAGATTCCGCCTCAGTTGAGGCCAATAGAAGCCGTCCAGGCAGGCTCGATGCTGACGGCTGCGCTGTTCGGGAATGGGCCGCATGAAGTCGGGCACCTGCGCGTAGGAGGCCTCGGACGGGGCGTTGACCCATTGCGCGTAGGCGTACATGATCCATCCAGAGGCCAAGCACTCGGGGTCGCGCAGATTCCACTGGCGCATGTCCTGGTGGACGAGGTCGGCGAGCTTGTTGCGCTTGGATCCGTAGAGCAGGTCGAGCGGCGAAGGGATTTTGGGAGAGGCGGCAATGATGTCCGGGTTTACCTTATGCCACCTGGCCTGCATCTCATCGTCTGGTGTGCATTCTACGTTCCAGGGAATGGTTGCCCACACTGGTCGTTCCGGGGGCTGGCGCGCAAGACTTGACGGCCCCCATGAAGTATTTTCACAGTCCAGCGACAGGGGCAAACCCGATCGGCCCACGGACGAGAGCCCTTCATCCCAAGAGCGCACAAGGGCAACGAAGTCATCCTGGCGGGCCCGTAGCAAGGCGTTTTCCTGGCGCAGAGTGTTACAGGCGCCCTGGAGCTCCTGGACCCGCCTCTCGAGCTCGACGATGCGGTCGTTGCGTTTGTCGCGCAGCCGTTGCTGGGCGCGGCGGTCGCGCGCGCGCTTCTTCTCAAGGGAGACGAGCGAGGCGAGCGAGCCGGAGCTGGAGGGGAGATCCAGGTCTGGAGACGTGGACGGGTTGTGTGATGACATGGGATGTGTGTTGGTGAGAATCATGTGGCTGCTGGAAGAGGCTGGAATGCGCTCGAATGAGGCGACCGCCGTGAAACCGAGGCACGAAGGACTGCGGCCGCCGAGGCCAACGCGCTAACTAGGCCAATGGTAGAAGTGACTGCTGCCAAGTCAAATTTGGTGGATGTTACATTCGTTAATTCGCTCCCGCTCACGTACAGTCTGCCCCTTGTTGAGCGAATCTTTCAGATGGAGAAGCCCATGTTGTATCACAAGGCGCATGAAGGCGCATGACGAGTCAGGTATGTTTTGCTTCTACGAATGTGGCTTCAAGCCAAGGCCGTCAGGTGGTAGGGCTACTCCTCCTGTACCTACTAGGTACCCACCCTGCCAAGCGGCCTCACCACTGTAGACTACCCTAGAGCTGACGTCGAGTACCCGTCTGGAGGCGGGGCTCGTGAACTCCCCAATTCTTCAACATCATCGTGAGCACTCCACAAGGCTGTTGTCCAGGTCCATGAACCACGATGTGAGCCATCGTCTAATCCGTCACAACGCTGAGAGGTGCCATGATGGAGGTATCCGGCCTCGCAGCATGAATATGGAAATAGTCTCAGCCCGACGCCAAGTCGCCAGATTGATGGGGTTACATAATATCAAGCACAGAGTGGGATCAGGTCGCAAAAAAAACAACAAGAGGAAACCTGTCGCTCGCTCGGTTGCGATGCGGGGGATTACCACCAAGTCGGTGCAGCCACAGCCTAAAAGGGCAAGGGATCAGTGAGTTTCAATCACGCATCCCGGTCCCGTTTGCGTCATCATGCCGTCTGATGGGCTTTCGGCATCTCAGTGCCCGCTGCACATTTCCGACTTACAGGGCGCCGATAAGGCAGGGAACGTTGAGCTCTGCGAAGCCAGCCGCCACTCTGAGGGAGCCAGGTGACATCTTCCACCGACCTGATCCAATCACTGCCACGGGGCCAGCAGAACGCCTCCATTAGAGGCCTCCATCAGAGGCCTCCGTTATTGGCCTTTCATCCATGTATTATTACCTGGATAGCACACCACCACCGCGAAGCGACCGGGAGACAGCGCAGTTGGCCGCCGTGGCTTGGGGCCTAATGCTGGGTGGCATCGAATGATTTTGACACGGGATCACCCTACCTGCCCACACCATTTCTTGCTTCGCCTCCATGCAACCCTCCATCACATCAGATGACGTTCATGACACTTAGCCTAAATCATATAACATGGTAGGGCTGCTGTTTGGCCTCCCTGCTTTGGCAAGACACTGATTTACTCTAAATTCCTCCGTCATTCGCGTCTGCTTTACATTTACCACCAAAATACATCTAAGCATTTGATTCTACCATAGCATAACCAACGATCCGAGTGCTCGTCACAATGACCGTTCGCGAGGCTACCCCCGCCGATTTACCAGCTCTCCGCGAGATTTTTCTCGCTGCCCTACCGGACGACTATCAATGGCAGTATTGCTTCCCGAAACATGGCGGGTCCGAGGCGGCATTGGACTTCCTGAACCGGATGCTAGCCCAATGCGTGGAACCCAGCAATCACGACTGGCACGCCTACGTCGCCGAGGAAATCGATACAAAGAAGGTGGTGTCTGTCGCTATTTGGAGCTTGGTCAATTTTGCAGAGGAAAATACACAAGCAGAAAGCCATGTGGCAGGTGAGCACCTATTTTTTCTTTCGATAACCCTGCGGTTATACACATCCACATACGTCGCTGCCCGTGACTGAAATTCCACTGACGAATTGCGCATTATAGCTGTCGGCGTCGCTGCCAACGCCCAGGCCGAGGATCACAGCATCTCAGCCAACACTGCTCGCTTCGCCGCTCTGAAGAAGGCAATTACCCAGAACGGAAACCGCCATCTCGCTAAATATGGCCACCAAATGTTTCTACACGCCGTCGTCACCCACCCCGAATACCAAAACCTTGGCTATGCCAAGTTGATATGCAAACACCTGGCCCAAGTATCGAGGGAGAGGAATCTGGCCGTGTCTGTTGTCGCAAGTCCGAAGGGCTATGTCTTTTACTCGGGCGCCGGCTTCAGCGACTGCGGCTCGGTTTCTGTGCGCGTCGATGGTGAGAATGAGGAGATCTTGCTCAAGTCGATGGTCCTGGCAGTGCCTCCCGAAGGGCAGAGAAGAGGTTCTTTCCTTGACAGGATGGGCCATGGCCTGACAAGTCCCTTCCAAAGCATCCGCAGGCTGTCCAACGCGACATAAGTTGCTGCACGGAATTCTTTGAGCAGGATACTATCATGTTTTCATAGCTTGGTGTATTTGGGCTGGGGCATGGGTTTCAGCGCTGCTGGCAAGCGGTAGGAATGGGGCGCGCGGCATGTTTGGATGATTGTCAATAGGAAACACTACAAGGGCGGGTGTTGAATATAAGAATCATCCACCCTACGTGTAAAACAAAACAATTTTTTGAGAAGGCCACGAGGCATCCCACCGACCACCCGAATAGGCCACTGGAAATATGAGGTGTGGTAGGACCACACAGACCAGGACGCCGTCTGCAATGGATTCGAGAATGATGGTCTGCTCGAAAATGATACTGCCCTCAGATTCCGCACGATAAGTGGCATTTGAACCGGTTGCTTTTCTCCCACAGTGTCCTGTGCCATGGTAATTTAGCTCATTCAGCCAGGGAGACGTCTCAAAACAACTGAACGTAGATTGTGCTCAAATGGCAGACCACAATCGGTCTGATATGGCTACGCAAATGCCTCATGGCTGCCTGTCCCAAACCCTCTTCAGCCGCAGCTTACTCCGTCGCACCCTACCGCCCTGTCCCAAATGCACGAGTGAAAACCGTTGATCGAACAAAATATCGTTGCGAGCCGAGTAATAGTCAACATGTCTAGTCCTAAGTGTGACGGTCTGGGACGGGAGTCTTCTACCACAAAAGGGAGCACATCTGGCTTTGCCCACGGGAGTGGGCGAACACTCTGCATAAGGCGTTCTTGACAGGATCCGTTGATCTTGTGAGGTCCTTACTGACAGAAGATACAGGATTTACTTTGAAGGGTGAAAACAGGCAAGGGACGTAGCAGTTTGCGGCTTCTCTTGGCAGCCTTGATGCTGTAAAACTCCTGTTGCTAGACGGTGCTGGCCGTGCGCTCAGAGGTAAGATTGGGAAAATAGTCTTGCACCGTGTTATTTCTTGATTGAGTGAGGATGTCGGCGTTCCTGATACATCGCAGCCCGCACCAGTCCAGCCTGATACAAGTCAACTAGATAAGCTATGACTGATACCGGATGGAGGCCGCCAGCCTTCCGTCGTTGAATCATGGTCTGTTCATGGTCTTTTTGGATCTAAGTAGAAGATTATCAGCTGCAGGGAAAGCAAAAGACCGAATTCCAGATTGTGAACTTGGGGTTCGCAGGCAGAATTTGTCAATAGGCAGAACACGACAACTTAGAGTGCCCATTACTAGCCAGCATCGCCATTCCAATAAGAAAGACATTACCCATCAACCGACCTTAGGAGAAAGTCCGTGATTGAGAAACGTCTCAAAAAAAAAAAAAAACCAATAAAAATTTCAAATAGCCTCATTAGAATCGCAGTTGGATACGTCAACTCAAAAAAGACATCTCCTAGAGTACTAATCATGTCAACCCCCATTTTGCCTTGTATCACCAAGTTGAAATTTCTCTTGACTCGAAACCTCATCAGTAACTCCTGCTTGCCTTCATTATCGAGACACAGATCCAAGAGCCGAGGTTGTTGATGCAGACCGTGGCTGCGTAAGAAGGCCTCTTCATTATTAGCCACTTCCTCAAGAGTCGGTATTTCTACAAGAGAGCAAAAATTTCGGTAATTGACAATAAAAAATTGTTTTATTGCAATTATTGCTATTTTCTATTCTCGATTAGATACCTTGATCATCATTATGGTAATGTTTTCTTACCTGGAAGATCGGATATATGACTTCTCATGATCTTGAGACTGACGATGTGCGGCATCTTCCAACTTTCCTGCAGGCCAGATATCCGGGTTCAGAATTTTGTTTTTCGTCAGTCTGTTCAAGATTGTGATGAACATAAGGTGGTTCGGAGCGCTTCGTTGTATTAGAGCAGATACTACGTTTGTCAGTCCCCCCATCCTGCTGGGGAAGGTAGCAAGTTTGAGGACCAACTTACTGCTGGAGAATGCATCCTCAGGCTCATCTCTCACTTCAGATTGGGCAATGGGTCGCATTGTAGGTGGCATCCCATTATCACTGCCTATTTTGGCCATCTTAAACAGCTTCATATGTAGCCAGAATGCTGCCTTTGGCAGTTCAAAATTAAGCTTGGATACGAAAAGTAAAGCTAAAGGTTAATAGTTATTAGAAAAAGATACCTTGCAAGAAAGAAATAGAAGAAAATAAAAGAACATAGTAAAGATTTGAGTTGAAGCTTATATTTCCATGATGATATAAGGAATATGAAATTAAAGAATATATTATATTAAGTTATTATATCTTTGTATCATAATGTATTACCTTACTCATTTATTTATTCTCTTCCTTTTACCTCAATACCTCTAAACAATAGAGCATACGGACTAAATACAAAGAAGAAACGAAACCCTTGATCCTAATGCCTACTACGAAATATAGGAACTAGGCTCTCCTTCATCAAGAGTGTCAAATCGAATTACTACATAGAGTCTTATTTACTCCAGCGGAAGCCCTCCCACACTATACCCACTCATAACATCCGGCGACTTGCTCCTCACAATGCCCGCCCTATCCACAGAACTGCCCAAATCATCCTCAGACCATTTGATCTTGAGCCAAGGCTTCTCCCCAAAGTCATTCGGATTCGGCTTCCAGTTGAGCCAGGGGTTCACCCCCGCATTCTCTTCGGCCTTGAGCAGCTTGTGCCATGGCTGAGCCAAGCCCGCCGGCCCCGTGACGGCGGTGCTGTTCTTCACCTCGTCATGCTCTGGCCCTCTGCCAACGCTGTGGAGTTTATCGTCGTCGACCTTCATATCGCGGCTGGGGCTGCTCCTAGAGGAGGAAGAGGAAGAAGCGGACATGGTGGTGATCTATTACAACACGTCAGTATTACGATAACAAGGGGTTTTAGCAATGACAACCTAATTTGAATCTTCATTAACTTACTTCAAAAAGACGTGGATATGAAATTGAAGTGTTCTGAGTAGCTAGCTAAGATTGGCGGACTGCTTGAGTTATGAGAGCTTGGTGAAAGAAAATATTCCCTTGGACGAGATGCTCACTTATATACCAGCCTCGCCCTACCAACTTGCCCCTGTCCTTCAATCACCTCCACATGAAGCTCTGTTATTTAGCCGGAATATCTCTCTCTTTGTGCCGCACGTTGGACGTATCTGGCCGTCGGCAGTTGAGGATGGCCATCATATCCTGGTACTTTGACCACGCCCCCATGCTGCCTGCATGGTCTCATTGGACATAGCCAACAGACCTCGCCACATCAGACATGGGCACATCTTGAGGCTCTAGAACAAGAGATCAACCGTATAAAAGTTCATCTATTTATGACAAACTAGACGTAGCTGCAGTACGTCCTGATGAAAGGGTTGCGTATTGTGCAAAAGTTGACCAATAATTCAACCAAGAGTCCTCTCGCCCATCCATATCTAGCCAATCAACATTGCAAATACCTAACATATCGCATATCGTGTCTTCCTTCATATCCAATCTAGCCTATCACATACATCCTGAACTCAACGCTCTTCCTTATCTCATTCGCCACCGCTAGGTCCTCGTCAAAGGATGAGGTGTGTGCCGTATCTGCACGTACTGTCAGTCTCATCGCATGACCCCCTATGGAAAAGGAGTAGGCCAGTATCGGAGGGTGTCAAGATGGGATTTTTCGGATCAAGAACTTACACTGAGCAATATGTGGATCGAGCTGGCTCGCCAAGTCCATTGTCTTCAGCAGCCAAGCCTCATCTTCGGTTTGCCCCTCCATGTAATACCACCTCTGGCCACGCGAATGCGAGAAAAGCATGTTCTCTGCAACAACGTGTGGATACACAAGGTCACTGGGCCTACCATCTTTTGAACAAGTGCGGTAGTCGCAAAGTACTAGCGAATGTTGACAGATCGGCCCTTTCAAGGGCTTCCACACGCTAATTCTTCATATTATTCCTCAGCAAAACGACGTAGGGAGGCTGAAGGTCGTACTTGATGATTCTAAACCGCTTGTTGAGGATCTCCTCGGCTTGAGGTCCGAAGTCGGCTTTGATTTGTTCGATACTTCCTTCGAATGTCTGGTCTATCATACATATCAGTGGATGAAGACAGAGGAACATATTGTCAATAGGGCTTTCGAGGTAAAATAGAACAGGCTCTGGTCGCTAGCAGAAGCGAAACAGACCATTGTGTGCCATCTTGCTAGGATGACCGAGGAACTTCGAATCATCGCTGTGGCTATCATTCTGGGGGTCTCTCGTGAGAGACTTGGACTGGCTGCGCCTGACCTATGAAATACCTGGCATGAATCACCGTACTTGCATTCGAATGACAGGGATACCAACAATATGGTCAAATACTATGACCTGAACGTGCTGCCCAAACCTCTCTTTTAGCAGTTTTTTTCATAGCGGGATAAGCTTCATCTCTAAGGCTGGGTCCAAGTTCAGTAAAGTCATGCTCCCACCGAACCAATTCGAAACCATTAGTATCCACATCTAGGTCATCCCCATGACCTCGAATGTTGAAGATGGGGACCTCGACTTCGATGGCCGCGATATTGGTATTAGCGGCCCCTGAACTTATGAAACGTTGGAGAAGAATGGCTTTTCTTCTCCCCAGCGAGGATCTGAAACGTCTAGAAACTGCAAAGTGGCAATTTTGTATGGTAATGCATGGCCAGAGAGGTTGCATACATTCTCCGACACTTCTTGGTATGCGTCTAGCTTCATGGTGGTAACTCCGGCCAGGGTTCCGATGCCATGAAAATTGGCGGTAAGAACATTATTGGCTTCATGATAGCAAGCCGGCAAATCCTCAGGCATTTATAGACAAATTTACCATCGTAGTTGCAATCACGTATAGCGTACGAAAGTACAGGTATTACTACTGCCAGACTAAGCGAGCCATATGATACCTTCTCTGCGCTTACCTGGGATCAGCGCACCTACGAACTGTGACCCCATGTTATGCATGCAGTCCAACTCGTCATATGGCCCCCCATTCGTTCTCGACACACCATAGTAGTTGAGCCTCGAATTGTTATTAAGATTGTCCGGCTTTACTCGATCCCTGGAGTATTAGCGGCGGTTTCCGCGGCCCAAAGGTTGCCTCCTAAGCACTCATGAATTTGATAATCGTCGCCTCCTGATTTCGAGCGGCTAGCACGGCTAAGACAAACGGACGGCCATTATAGTCCAGATAGCCCAGTAGAACAGACCCCACTGGGTACTCTGCAAGGCTGTCAGCACAGTTCTGGTGAGCTCCAATGCGGTGCGAGAGCGAACTTACCACTGCCGCTTGCAAGGCTCTTGATGGAGGAATCGCTGGACCCAATGATAATGTCGACATGATAGTTATTGAAGATCTGATCCAGCCCTTCTCTTACAACCTTTCTCAAGTGGTCAAGATATGTCTTATACTCCTCTAAGGAGAGGTTTTGCTCCTCAGCCTGGATCAAGACGTCTTGGGTATCATAACCTAGACCAGCATTATTAAGCCCTTGAGATAACTCAACACGAGCCATTTAGTGACGATACGAAGCTTTCGGTTGGCCCGACATCCTGATTCTCACGTATAATGTCAAGGAGTGCTACAAGGTCATGTGGTATTTTGGCCATGGGGCCGGCCGAGTCCATAGTATGGCTGACGGGAATGATACCATCCTGCGACACGACACCGATGCTAGGCTTGATGGTATATAAGGCAGCTCTTGAAGCTGGAGATACAAGCGATCCATCCGTTTCTGTACCGATGGATAGCGGCGCGTATCCAGCCGAGACAGCCACCGCCGAACCAGTTGATGAGCCTGAAGGGTTCTGCAAGTGAACGCGTTAGCTGTATCAGTCGAGGTTCTCTGATGGCACTAAGATGAAAACTTGCACTATGACCGTCCTTGGTGTCATCAGGGTCAAGGCCACCTCGAACATAGGCAGACTGGCATTGGCCGCCCAAGCCGGACCAACCGCTGGGCATGGTAGAACTCCTGCACGGAACTCAGTCCATTTATTCGTCTCAAGCATTGACAGCAGCCAAATGGCTTACCTGAAGTATGCCCATTCCTAGTCTTGAGTTAGCTTGACATCAAGAAAGTGGTGGAGGGGAACACCTACACTCAAGTTGGCCTTTCCAATAATGATAAGGCCTGCTTGGATGAGCTTCAACATTATGAGGTATCCTTCAACATATTTCCCAGGCATTTCATCTCACATTTTCAACAAGAGAAGCGCTTTCATATGGCCGCATGTCTTGCAACGCTAGGGAACCGCATGTAGTCCGCATCCCGAGGCTTGGGTGCGTTGCAATATTGTCCTTGTCACAATCTTAGACAAGTTACAGCCATTAATAGGCGTCGCGCACCTTCATAATTATAAGAATTCCATGCAAACGCCCGCGCAGCTTGCCCTCCTTCCGTCCTTTGTCCAGCTTCTGTGCAACAGCTTGCAGCTTCAGGCAAGGCACGATGCTCAGCATGGCATGTAAATAACCGTCGTGTTTCTCAATCATGTCCAGGTACATATCTACCAGGCTCGTACTGGTCAAGTCGCCTTGCTGGAGCAGAGAAGAGAGGGTCTTCGCGTCGGCGCTTAAGAGATCCAAGTCGGCGGCAGGCCTCGGCATCGCTGTCCTCCAAAAGAACTGCTTAAGCATAATCATTGTGATAATAGAGGACGGTCGTGAGATTTAGTATCTAGGGATGAGAGTTAAAACGGAGAGTAGAGGACTACGTTGGAGAATTATCTTGGATTTATACCCTGAATAAAGCAGGTCCTCCAAGAGGAAAGTGCGGCCTGCCGGGGCATCATATACAACCACAGAGATAGTATGTATTTAAGCAATTTATAAACTAAAACCGTACAGTAACAACCAAGGTCAACTTAGAACCTGGATTTGGAGATGTCAGAAGAAAAAAGAAAAGAAAGGAAAAGAAAAGAAAAAGACTCTCCCTCCCTGCTAATCCTCGTATTTATCTTTCGTCGAACACGTTTACGCTTCCAGTTTGTGGCTTTCACAGCTTCTTATCATCGGCGTACTGTGATTCCTCCACCCATCGCTCTTGAACTGATCTGTCTCGGTGGTCGATGAGGTAGCGATCGAGTGGACTTGAGTTCTGATCGTTTGGGAGATTTTGGGACAATCTTTATCCTCAGAGAAATACTGGTGGTCGGTTTGTCTGGTCATCTCCCTCTCTAGTCTAGGGTTGTTTGGATAAGAGTGCCTTTATTCACTGGGGAGGTTCCTTGGAATTGATCAATGCTGCTCAAAAGCTCCCACGGTCATTGTTGCAGAGTTTAGTTGCTCTGAAGCTTGAAGCGATGGAATGACTTATCCGAGAGCGACTTCATTGAAATCGTCTCATACTTATACATGACACGAATTGATGCCATTGTGAACTTTCTTGTTTAACCGATGTCTAAAAACATTGTCACAAGCCTTTGATCCCGGCCCAGCTCTCTTCACCACTTGTCATGCTTCCTTTGCGCCTCGTTCAACCCGCGTCGTCCGATTTCCTATCTCTGCGTAAACCAATACGAAGGCCACTGTTGTGGTTCGAAATGTAAAAGGTGCAGATAGAATTACAAGGTGTATGCAAGTAGTAGAAATCGTCTTCGATTTCCTAATTCAGGAAACACGGTCAAGACCATTTCCCCTCCCTCCCTAGAGGCAGAGAATTGAGGCTGACAATGAATTACCAGCTTTGCAAGCCGGGTCTACAGTGATTGCATCACGATGTTCTCCGGTCGTCTCCGATGGGGCAAAGAGAGCATCATATGCGAATTCAGACTCAAGGCGGCTATCAAGTGTGATGCAGTGCTAGATAGCTGCAATTTGATAAAACGAGCGACTATGGAAGACGACGTGGCAATATTTACGAAACGTATGGAACTACAGCCGTCGTCATCCTAAATGCGCGGTTCTGCCCTCTTGGTTGACCAACGAAGTGATGTAAAGGATCTCATCCTCCCCAGGCACGCCCAGCGGCTCGACGGCGGTGATTTTGAACCCGACTGACTGATACAGGAGCTTTCCGAGGGGGCTACCGAGGACCGTGACAACGCATCTTTTGTCCTGGGCCATTCTGATCCCATATTTGCACAGGGCTGCGCCACAGCCCCGTCGACGGTAGTCGCGATGAGTGGCCAAGTTGGCCAAGGCAATCTGCTGCATGCCATACGGGGCAAAGTGCTTGTCAATAATGTCATTGATGGTGGCTGAGAAATGGCAGATGCACAAGGTTGGCATCGCGGCGCTCAGGATCCCCGGGAATGGTATCTTGCTTCTCTGGCAGTAGAAGATGAGCGGAGGCGCAATTGCAGGGTGGCTGAGAAGAGTAGGGGTGCCTACCTGGTTGGACACCTGTCAGGTTGGAAACGTCCCAGACGCATAAGGCTACAATCTTGGCGGCGCCAGTGCTGCGGATGACAGCCTCGACCACGACAATGTCGTAAGACTGGGCTTGCTCCAGGTATCGCTGGTACTCATGCTTTGTCCACTTCCAATGATCATCGGGGAACTTATGGCAGTAGGGGAAACGGTAGTCCCTTTCGGGGTCGTCGGGGAATGCATCAATGGCGAGCTGGGTGGTTCCGTCCAGGTCATCAGGGGTAGCCTTACGCAGCCTCAGCTCGTCTTCGGCAGCGCTGTGGACGATTACGAGAGTTGGTTAGATGGCCATTACGAGGCGTGTTGGCAAGGCAGACCAGGAATTGCAAGAGGCGGACCACTGCCGAGATACTTCGGGCCGTCGGTCAGGGTCGAAGGAGAGGCCAAAGACTTTGCCTTTGAGGCATTGGGCACGGTTCTGCGGTTCAAGAGTCGGGCTCTTAAGAGCCTGACGCGGCTCCTGGGTTCAGCCCAAAAGGGCAATCAGTAGGAGTAGTTGATGGTTTGGCGAGGCGAGCCACACATGACGAGTGGATACCTTGGATAACCCATCCAAAAGAGGCAATCGGTGAAGGCTGCGGCTGCTGGACAGTCAGAACAAAAGACTAACCTTACAGTTTAAAGACCCCTCAACCCCACCTGTCAGGACCCCCTTCTCCACCGCCATCATCCACATCATGTCATCATCCCGACGCCTTTTCGCCGCTCGACACGGCGGACCCAAACCGTAGTCTTGTTGGCGAGTGATGCTCTTCCATCAGCCCTGAAAGTGGACCGAAGCCTGCAGCATTACGTACACAGCACCGGAAGTCCTCGACGACGCCAACATCGCCATCGGCACTGCCGGCGATAACGATGGAGCTACCTCGTCTCTTGCACTCCTCGGGGGAACGGCTCCCTACGAGACTATCACTCTCATGAGGCACCCCGCAGTCACCTACGATTTCGATGCCTTCCTCGACTTGTCGTATCTTGAACAACACTCGCCGAATGCCGCATCTGACTTCGCGCGAGAGATGACTACAGTACGGTGGAGTAGCTCCGAAGGGTTGAACCGTGGACAGTATAATGGACCGGTAAGCGATTTGTTCGCGCATAGCACACTGCCTTCCAGTCCGAGTTCTCCGGATAGTCTCATCAACGACAATCCAGTCAACCTACTCGATTGCGCTCTAGATGAACCGCAGAATAGTGTTCTTCAGCAGTCACTCTCAACCCTCGGCCCCCATGAGGCGCCCGAAAATGCACCCTCCTCGACTCACGTTCATCGTGACAATCCTTTGTCATCAGCTGGGCCTCCATGGCTAGCTGAAGGCTCTCTTCTCAGCCGCACAGCGATGTCGGCTCCACCTCAAGCCAACATAGACCAACCTTCCAGTTCTCCACTGCCTGTTCGCGACCGACCACAAGCTCCCCGTGATACTCTGACAACGCTCAAACTCACACCGGCTCAACCGCAAGCGCACCCAAAGGCAAACAAGCGTCGACTGCAGCCAAACAGGCATAACGCACTGGCAACTGATAAGGCAAATTATTTCGTTTCTATGTAGACATCATCCTTCTGACTATTCGTAGGCGCCCAGAACGGAACTCAAGTGCGACAAGAACGGTAACGTCCAAGGGGTACTCAACGTCTTCGGGCTCGACACCAAAGTCCGCAGCCGCTTCACCAATGTCGCGCGTGCGTCGGTTGCACTTGCGAGGAAGCGCGGTGCTTGCGAAAAATGTCACAGACTCAAAGTCGGCGTGCGTATTCCGGAACGCTGAACAATACAGCAATACTTAAGACTGACGCGCGTAGTACAAAATGCCGGACAACCCTTATGAGCCTTGCGCAAGATATTCCATCATATCGCCAGGTTTTCTGCAACGCCCTTGCACCCGTGTCAACATCATTGACATCGTCCTCCATAGGCTTGGTACCTTACGCGCCTCCCAGTCAAGTTACACACATGCTAATTAGTGCTTTAGGGTCTACCAAGGACAACGCCCTCAATGAGTGGTTGGCTAAGAAGGACATGCGATATCTCGATAACGGGGAAAGCCTGGCCAACGTTGGCCGCAAGATCTTCTTGACCCAGGACTTTGGCTGCGAGCTCCAGGATACTGTGGCAGAGTTCCATGTCAGCCCCAGGGACAAGATGTCGTATCCTTGGCGCGAGGCGAGTGGCAAGCCACGAGTTCTGGACATGCCACCTTACTACATGGTAAATATAGCACAGAACGAGAAGGACATTGAGGACTATAGCCAAAGGTCGTACCTTACCTACATCCATTGGAATCTTCGCGGGCAGAACCCTCTGGTGGTCCAGTCCTTCAAAGAGGCAATTCGCTATTCCGAGCAGGCAAGCAGCTTTCCATAGTAACCTGCCGTTCACGACTACTTACATATTCATAGAGCCCATTACTGAAGGATACACTCCGCTTCTGGTCTGCATGCCGGCTCACCGAAAGGCCATGGCGCATCTGTGGCACCGATATGCTAGGCATGTCCCCAGTTCCAGATATCGACTGCCCCTGGGGCGGCACCGTTCCCGTGACGCCTATTATGGATACCCAGATGGACCACCTAGTCATCCACACAATCATGAACCCACTTCGTAAGAAGATCATAACGCAGCTATATGCCAAGATTATGCAGAAGCACCGGGAGAACTGGTACGAAATCTACCTCACGATGTTCATCCTAATGGGGAACATGGAGCGTCAGTTCGCCCAAGTGTTGTTCTTCTTCAGCATGTACGGCATGGACGTAAGTACTCCTCTGCGTTGATTGCGTTTTCATACGCTCAACCTTGGCAATCAGGGTCGATTCGGCCGGCGGGGCAACTCTTCTGTCAGCGAGTCGTTCATCCACGGATGCAAGACTATGCTGGTGTATTTCCACTACGCTTGTGGAGGCCATGCACCACTAGATACCGACTGGAGCTCCCCCAAATCGCCCTACGGCATCATGTCGAAGGAGCAAATTGAATACCTGCAAATGGCTAAGCGCGAAGTAGACCGACAAGGTGAGTGGCCGATGAAAAGACCCAGTGTATCTGTGTCGGGGCTGCTTCTAATCTAGTATTACAATAGGTAGCGAGATGGCAACGTTGAAAGGAAAGTCCATGTATAAAACAGAGATGTATTGGGCCCATCAGCTGCTCATGGGGGGGCATGATGTTGATCAGCAGAATGACAGAGAGATAGACGAACTTCACGAGGACAATTATATTCTTCACTGGTCCGAGGAGTAAGTATACCAGTAGATTATGTCATAGTTAAGTCGTGATAGATCATCTTGCAGGTAATAGCGGAGCCAGTTGTCATGCGCCGAGCTGAGAAGGAATAGAGCCGTGCCGAATACGTCTATATTTTGCGGTGGCTTGGAGGCTCGTCATCATGGTTACTCCCAAATTGATGAAAATTCCACCCACGCGTCCGAGAGGGTTGACCCCCGAAGAACCCATTAGAGGAGAAGGCTACTACGCCTCGATTGTCGTCGTCCGAGTGGCGTCCCAGTCACGGTCGCGATGACCTTCCACCTCCGACTGCGTTTTTCTTGTCCCACAGAAGAATGCGCTCCAGAGCAAGCGGAGGAACCGATCACCGAGGTTTCAGTCGATCAAGAGCTCGGAGACGATCCTTCCAGGATCATGACACCACTCAAAAGATAAGAGTGCATCGGGCAACTGTGACAGTGAGCGATCCAGCCCACGCGTATCCCCTACAGATCTGTTATTATGAGTGGGACAAAGCCATTACTAGCCAAGTCAGAGATCACTGGGTCGAGAAGGGGCTCTCTACAATTGCGATGCCAGCCATTCCGCCTGAGACCGAGGAGCAGCTGACGCGAAAATGGAACAAGTCCTATGAGAGAATGACAATTAACTAGATCGACAAGTCATTCCAGCTTTGCGACACTCTCGCGGGTGTGCGTACAGATATATCAGCCTCATAAAGTCGACGAACACCCTCCCAGGACAACGTCACCGGCCGAGAAGCCCGACAAGGATCGCCGTGCGGCATCAGATCGATCTGCCCCTGTGGTCCTGTAACTGTGGTTGGCGCACGGGAACTTGCGGCATGACCACTACAGAAGGGCCACACCCGTCATAGGAACAAAAAAAAAACCCTCGCCAATCTAAGCTCTAATCCAGGTTCACTGAGTTGTTCGATCAAGCAGCTTGTCTCGGCGCTCTTCAAATCTCACGATAGTCTCGACTGCTGATGGTCAGCACCCACCAAGTCATCGTGATCACAGCAGTGCCCTGGACAGCCATCAAATGCTGCAACGGAAGGGATCATTGAGTTTCTGAGGATCGAGAACGTAAATCTACAGGGGCCCCAGGTCATAACTCGACCAGGTGAGCATTCTCAAGCCATCCTTGAGCGATTTGTATCGGACACAACCCTTTTAAGGGGCAACATGTTACCGAAAAGAGAGCCGCATGAGTGATGCCTGTTTCTCTTACCGTTCAGCTCTATAAAGAGGTAGCATCTGTCGGGTATTATGAAGAGAAGTAAATCGGTTTAATGAGGTTGCGAAAACACTGTATGCTGCGGTTAGATCATGCTCTTCACGACGACTGCTTGGCAATGGAGCTCAAGATGAACCTATGGCGTACGGAGGGAAGTCCTTATCCCCTTGACTGGCCAAGCTTGCAGCCTATGTCACAGATACGGTTTCTGCCCAATTAGAATCGAGTAAAATTCTAAGACCTTCGATTACTAGTAAATTGGCTCATGATAGATGTACTAGCATTATCGATCGTTACATAACGGTACATTGCATCGGTCACAGCCGATGCTAGTCTACTTGCCTTTTAATAGGCGAGCCATATCGTCAGCAGCATCAACGCCCGGCTCAATGATGCTATTCGCGCCTGTGGGCTTTAGTGTACAGCGCTTTCTAGCATATTGAAGATTTCGTGTTCTAGGGTGTATTTGAAGGCCTTGATAACCTTTACAAGATCCCCTTTTCCCTCTATCGACCTGTTTATGCTGGGAAATAGGTGTAAATTCATCTCCAGCACAGAATCCCTTCCTTAAACGCTCTATCTAACGATAGATATCGCAATATTCCTCGCATATAACGTCAGAGAGAGCATCTTGCCACTCACTGAGCGCTCTATACGTCTTCTAAGCCGGCTGGCCATCTTGATGCAAAATCAATGTATTAAAAGTAGCTATCTTCAACAGGAAAGAAAATGCAATAGCCCTGCTAGCGCCATGCCTCTAATGATATTATATCTTCATGTTGGCTCGTAGATTATCAGCTCTATCTACTGCTTTCATATAGGAATTATAATCAGCAGCTGTGGCTAGGATCGACACTTTCTTAACAGCCTTATCGCCAAAGAAAGTCCGAATAGGGCGTGAGTAGGGCTGTATAGCTTTTGGTCTCCTCTTCTTGCCGACAATGATTTCCTGATCTTTGTACACAGTGGACAGGAATAACAAAAGGGCATTATCTTTCCAAGCGATTTGATTGACCTTGTTTTCAACCGTAGGAAAAGCCTCGAACCTGCCCCAGGGCCACATCCGCTGTCCTTTACGATCATCGTCCTTCAAATCGATGAGACGGCGATACAGACCGCGGCTCGTACAGGCTATGCCTGTTACCCCTATCCCTAGCTGCCTTAAAGCTTTGAAAAGCTCAGGAGATGAGAATGAGTTGTCTATATAGACATGACGTTGTTCCGGCAGCAGCCGTGTTATTAGGGCAACAACGACAGCCTGGGTCGAATTTAGCTGTGGCGGTGAGCTGGCTCCTTTTGTAACGGCTGTGCTATTGACCGCTATACCACAGGGCAAAAGATTGGTCAATAATCGCAATTGTAGCGATCATTGTAGCACGCAATAGCCTATAAGAGCCCTGTCACGGTCCGTGACACCTTTGGCTTACTCGAAGTCGCGCGATTGGCCTTAGCTCGACCTTTGTTGGCGGGGTAAATGCACCTACCAGTACTAAGACAATGCTGAGACCGTATGACTTAGGTGGTCCGATCTGCTATTAGTGAGTTGTGATCCTCACACGTACTGAACTTCGACTTGTAATATAC
>KL659328.1:288-18109 GCA_000732775.1 Stachybotrys chlorohalonatus IBT 40285 | reverse complement strand
TTCGGTGATAACAATTTGGATTAGGTTCTCTAAGCTCTCTATTGCTATTGTTTGCAGCTAAATAGTTGCGCGTGCGATCACGTGGGCGATACCCACTTGCTCGCACGGGCTACTGACAAAGCAATTGGTTCAACACAGCTATCGTTTCTGCTTTACCAGATAAAATGAATAGTTTCAAGATCGCCGAGATAATTGTCAATTTGTTGCCAGTGACAATTTCCACGCTTTCACAGAATGAATACCAGTTCGATACCCTCTTCTCGATGTTCAGTAGAGCACAATCTCAGCGGATTCACAAATTTACTCGGCGCTATGGAATTTTCGCCATTATCCCCGCACTTGTCAGCATGGAAGCCTGGGATCTCATCGAAGGGATCGAACGTGTTCTCGTGGGGTCCGATAAAGATGCCATCGAGTTTAAGCAGTCTGTTTCAAGCACTTTGAATATGACCGCGATGGCGGTAAGGAGTCTTCACTATCCACCTTTGGAAACAATAGCTTAATAAATTTTTATAAGAGCGCTTTTTTAGCCCAAGTAGCTATTACAGCCTTGTCATTGGAGGGGATTGAAAGCGTGCACTGGACTGCTGCCGCATTCTTCGTTGCCAGCTTTTTGTCTGGACTTTTCGCTGTCTATTCAGCTTTTATGGTCCTCAACAGACTCAACAACCTTATCGGCGTACCGCAGCTAAGACGATGGCTGAGCCTACCGCCAAAACCATCGAACAACAGCGCAGACACTGATGACCTCGAGTCAAGTGAGTCTCCCGAATCAAAAGAACCGTCTCTTGCAGCTGCTTTGGTCATTTCATCGCCCACGGGACTTCTAGCCCTAGCGCTACTATGTTTACTCGTTGGGGCCGGAGTTTATTTTGCCAGCATCTACATCAACAACCTTCAACCCGGCTGGGGTGTAAGCGGTTCCCGAGGCATCTTGATCTTTTACTCCGTGTTTACCGTTTACTGCCTCCACCAGTTTTCATTTCCAGATATTCTGAAGTTGATTGAGACCATCGTTTTCAAGATAGTGAATCAGAGAGCAGCAAAAAAAGGCAAATTTGCTATGCGGTATAGACATAACCGTACATCGACACCAGTAGAAGAGCATAGAGGCCAAGAGGCTGTTCAGGATATAGGAATTATGCACATAGATATATCAAACCGACACCAGGACAGTAAATACGCAGGTTCATCGCTTTCAGAGTTTGAAAAAATGTTTCAAGCATATCTCCAAACACAAGAAGAGAGCCAGCGTCTGGGTCGGGAGTTACTTATAGTCTATAGCCAGATGCGGACCCCCAGGCAAGCAGCCATATAGTGTGGCAGGAATGACTCGTACTACGGATATGAGATTAGAGGTTCAGATTGAAAACTATCTTCTTTGCTTTTCTTTTCCTTTCCTTTCCTTTCCTTTCCTTTCCTTCCCTTTCTCTTCTTGGTCTTAAACAGACTTTTAGGGGGAACGTTTAAGGCTAGTAGGTTGTTTAATCTGTTAAGCAAAAGGCTATTTCGATTAATAGTACAAGTAGGTGCGCTTCCTCTATGATCCCTCCTCGTAAGGATACATATCCACGATAATCATTCGTAAATCAGGGAAACTCGAAAATCGAGGTACGCGATTTCCCAGACGCATTACAAGAATATCTACGACTACGAAACCAAGATCTTATCAACGCACGATATCCTCTTTGCCCATTGAGATTATTACAGCTACTTTGAAATCACCTTAAGCTGGGCCACCGCAGTAGTCTCCGGACGTTTCTTCAGGCGGCAATCGCCGACCACCTAGCGTCCCTTCTTGCTGCTATCGGCCCCAATCGTCATTGCAACTGCCCTCCCACATCTTGTCCAACCTTCTGGGCCGTGGAGTCCTTCATGTTGAAGGTTGTAGCATTAATCTGCGTATATGTAAACGACGCATATCAAATGGCAACGTTCGATGAGTATCCACTTGCCTCTTATTTGAGAATATTTTGAACCGCGGAGCGTATGACGGGATCGCGGTCGAAAGCGACGCCCAGCTCCTTCATGATGTCAAGGAACTTCGCTAGCTCCTCCTTCCCGAGCTCGTTCTGCTCCTCCACGGGCGGTTCGTGGGTTTTGTACAGCTCGTCGATGAGGTCATTGATGTCGTTGATAAACTTCTCGAGATGCTCCTTCTTATAGATGGCAAACTTAACCCACTGCGCGACCAAGACCTTGTTTTTGCGGCCATCGGCGATGTCTCGCATTTTCCATGGAGATAGCAGTGCATGGGGTTCCAATTGAGGCCAACCGTGCCGAATGGGCTGATCGCATTCTCTCAGACACTGCAGTTGTCTTCGCTCTTGCCCTCACGTTCTCGGTGACAGAGCTTCTGGTACTCTTCGAAGAGGGCAGCCACAGCGCGCAACGTCGTGATTGCCAGCTGCTCTTCCGACTCGTCGAGCTGGAACGAGCCCGCGCTCTTCAGTGAATCTCCATCCTCAATCTGCGAGCCTGTGAGGCCGGCGGCCTTGCCCCCAGCGCGTCAGCCGCAGCTGCGCGGCATCGAGCTTCACCAGAAGTGACTGCAGTCGCGGAGCCGCCTGCTTGGCAACGAGGACGTAGTCGAACCAGGTTATGACCGTGTTCAAGAGGCCGGCCAGCCCTGACGCCGCTCCAATTCCTTCGGCCATCTCGACTCGTATATGCGCTGATCTCGGCTCAAGAAGAGTGATTGGTAATCATAGGTTCTGATGAGCGTTCACCCAGACTCTTCAGCGTGCTTGCAGGGGGGTATTTGTACCAAGCCAACTGTGGTAGATCCGCCGGCAGCATTGCCTAGGAAATAAGACTATGATAGAAGTCCCAGCATTCCTTTCGGTTACAAATAGCTACATCACATACATTACATCCTAGCTGGGTCTTTGCTGCCGGCTTGAGGCTATTCCCGCTGACCTGGCCAAGGGGCTGCCGCTGTACAGAGCTTCATGACCGTGGCTGTCCAGCCTTAAGCCCTTGACAGCCCAAACAACGGCTGCATTTGCCTCTATGGACATGATTATGCTGTGATAACGGCATAACTGTATCCCCAGCCTTGAGCCACTTCCTTGATGAGCCAGTCTTGCCGTAGGTCTGTATGAGACCTTCAACAAGACACTGCCGCCACTCTCGTACGGGGCCCCGGGGGGAGGCCTGGGGGCTGCAATAGATAGCCATTCACAAGGGCCACTTCAAGCAGGAAGGTCCAAGCTATTGCCCTCCAGCCACCAAGGCGAATACAATGATCTAGTCCTTCTGTAGCCTGTAGCTGGTCCCCTATATCAACAGCGCCCATTTGGTCATTATAGGCGGCTATAGCGGCTAGCATAGGTAGTTTCTTCACTCGGTTCTTGCTGAATGCCTTCTTTGTAAGGCATGATGTACCTATTGTTAAGGGTCTATGGCGAACACGGTGTGTGAATTCCTGCCCTGTAGATTGTTGATAGTAGCAGCATATTGGCGTTATCCTTCTAAGTGATTTGGTTGATCTAGAAGGAAGAAGACAACTACTTAGTAAGGGCTTTACTAAGGAACCTATGGTAGGGGCCCTAGGGCAGTTACCTGGCCTTCCAGTGTAGGCATCACCCTGACTGTGTTGTGAGGCCAGCACTTACCCTGATGGTCCTGCTGCTTGGCCACAACAATGGGCTCATAGAGGCCACAGTTGGTACGGCAGGTCCCTGTGGCAGCTATTCCTCGGTCCCTAAGGGCCCTGAAAAGGTGAGGCGACGAGAATAGGTTGTCAAAGAGGACATGATAGATTGCTGCCAGCAGCCTTGATACTAGAGAAACTATAACGGTCTGGGTCGAGCTCAGGGCTATCTCGTTGTCTGCTGCCTTCCGCTGATGCCTAGGAATTCCAGCAGGGCAGCAACAGGCTTGAAATCTGGCCGCCCTGAGATATCACCTTCCCGCTCTTGCTGATAGCTATCTAGCCAATATAGAAAGCTCATTATCAAACATCACTGACGCCCCCAACGATAATTATGTCCTGTATCTCATTCATAAAAAAATCAATTCCGTAGGAATTTGGGTGGGGATGATCTTTTTTGGTCACTCGAAATATCGACCTAAGTTGAGGGGCATGTAAGGCGGATACAAGAGAGCTCCTTTTGCACACTCAAGGGGATAGGAAAGGAAAATTTGTGGATAGCCAACAGCCAGCATCTCAGTTGAAGGCTCGGGCTTCTGAACAACTTTTCTAGCTTCATAGAACTACGACTATTCGACGTCTTGTTTATCATTGAAAGATGGCAGTCAACACCAAGTAACTGCTTCAATGAAGGTCGGTTTACTAAGACAAATCCTCATGTCCCATTCCAGGAGGGGCTTGAAAGTTCAAGGAACCAATACCAAACAACGGGTCTGGTGCACTTATCCAGTCCTGGTCATCGTATCCTAAACTTGCAGCTGTTACAAAGTCGTCATGTGCATTAAGTGGCTCAGTAGGTCCGTTGTATGTGTTGGAGAATGTCCTCATAATCTCGTCTATGTCGAACTCAGCCAGCGTGGAGTCAAACGAGAAGAGATCGCCGTCCAAAGCATATTGCGTGACAGGGAGAGGACGGTGACGACCAGATTGCGTTGAATCAGTGTGATTCATCATGACTTCATCGTGTGGAGGCTGTGGTGACAAGTTGTCACTGAGGGTTGATCCAGATTGCTGACACCACAGGTTGTCAAAGACCGTGAGATCTCCAAGGTCAACTTTTAGCCGTTTCACCAGGCCAATCAGGATCTTGAGGGTTTGCCTAGGCGCAAGGCAGTACGTGCGATGTTCTGCCAGGACGCTCAGACAGTGTCGAAGACACTTGTGCGCGTTTGAGCCAGGCCTGCCCTGCGCCGCGATGCGCACGAGGATGGTTGCGGCTACATATGTAGCGTAGGAGATGAAGTATGGGGGCGATGCGATGCAGAAGTTCTTGGCATATAATCGCAGGACGTTGTCAATTTCGAAAGCTGCCGTGGCGCAAACGGAAAATGCTTCGGCGGCGGCTGTTGGAGCGATGGATTGAAGGTGACCGTCGGAGACGAACGGCCGATGAAGCAATATAACGAGAGAATGGTACATTGACCTATCACTGTCAGAAAATCGCATCAACAAAACCTCTAAGTAGCTCACATCAGAGAAAGTGTGTGCGGAAGGATTGGTGAGTGTCCAGGATCATCCGCACGAAAGGCGAGATGACTAGGTAAGAGGTTCCGCCATTCTAACAGGTCCTGGTGCAGTGAGTTTGAAACGCGAAGCAACTCAACAGGGTCCGTCAACGAGCTCTTCTCAGAATAGAGACTACAAACGACCTTGTCCATGAGGACGCTGAGCTTGCACAGCTGCTCGAACGTTGTGACGCTATACGCTGGGCTGTCTAGCATCTTGGGCTCGAGGGTGTATGTGAATGTGTTGAGCGGTTCGAGTTCTTCGTATTCGTCTAAGAACAGGATTGGCACGCGGTTGTCGCAGTCTCGCAGTCGTGAAGGGCGACCTTGGTAGATTGACTGGATCTTGTCAAGGACTTTCAAAATTAGCGCAGGCGCTGTATAAAAGGATATGTCACGTACTGAATGCTGACCAAAATACTCTACGATTAATCTCAACACGCTCCGGTGTCAAAGACCCTGATGTACCCGTGATGGATCCATTTGCATGAATGCCCAGGTCGATGAGGATGTTGATCGCAATGCCCATGTAGTGCCACGACAAGCTCTGCTCACCAAGCCACGAGAATATCGTGTCCGCGGCAATGAGCAGCGCCTGCACTGTCGTGATGTGACTCATACGGAATATATCCGTGCTGTGCAACAGCGTCTCAAATCGGTCCAGGAATGGCTTCCCAAAGGCGGTAGCCTCTGTAATGTTCTGTGCGTCTGCAGGCGGTCTCATGTATTTGGCACCAGCCAGCAGCATGGCATTCAGCAGCAGTTTGGAGAAGTATGGACCTTGCTGAGCCATGTCACGCATGAAAGCAGGTCTGTAGACGGCCGGGTAGAGCTGCTGTTGGCGGTTCCAGAACACGAAGAGTAGCTCCATGGCGAGCTCGGGATCTGTACCGTCGAAATCAAGCTTGCCACTCCTAACATTTATCGACTCCATCTGGCCTAGAGTGTTCGTCAGTGTAAGTGTTTTACATAGCACGAGAATGGGGCTAACGTTGCCTGGTGGACTCGGCAAGGAGGGCATTTTTCGCTTGGATGTCGGTAGACGTTAGAGTGCGTGAAGTCTGTTGTGGCCGCACAAGCTGCTCGTCGAACATAAAACTAGAAGGCCCGTGGAACTGGGCTTTCCGGGCGGCCAAGGGACATCGTGGTTGCGCATGTCCTGTGTCGAAAGACTCGGGCGTAGTTTCAACGGGGCGCGACCTTGAGGCTGTAGGCTGGGTAACAGGGACGGTGATGGTTCCATTGCTGCCGTTTGGCCTAGGACTAGTTGTGGAAGAAGTAGACGGCGTAAAGTGGCCACCGTTTGTTTCAATGGCTGTTGACGGGCGGTCGATGGCTCCCAGAATATTCCGCAGCCGTGCGTTCTCGGCCTCCAACGCCTGGATGCGCCCATTCGAGGGCCTAGAGAAAAGTCAGCACCCATCAGTACCTCAAGCACCCAACGGACTCACCTCGCAGCCCTGGGCCTCTGTGAATAGGTACAAGTCTGTGCATGCTCCCGGCAGTTCTCGCACTTCGGGTTGGCATTGTCACAACCTAGCTAAAACTAGCCAGTCAGCGCAAGATCTACCCTGACGGCAGCACTTGAGAGGTTACCTTTCTACGTCGGCAAAAATCACATGCGCCTGAGCTCCGTTGTTTGCGTCTGCGAATTGAGGATGATTGCTGTGACATGGCGAGCTCTGGGAGCGGGACGGAACAGATTGTGACTATGGCAAGGGTTTGATGAGTACCGACCGAAAAGATCCGTTCCGTTGAGGTCGCTCAAGCCATACGGATTGATTACTAATGCACCAACGGTCGTTATGTGGTGCAACTACCAACCGTTGTGGCTCGAACACTCCAACGTATCGCTTAGAGTCCAGTAACTCTAAATAATACTGTTCGTGATGCTCTGAAGAATCAACAGCTAAGTGTATTCATTCGATAACACCATGCGGGTCGTGTACTTGATCAGCCATCGCACTCCTACCAAATCCATCAGATGCGAGATGCGGATACCCTACACCACTACGGGAAAGGGTACTTTGAGATAGAACTCATCTTCTCATGAGTAGAGGTTTTATATTAATTGCATTCGCGTTTGGGGAATGCGATGTCAGCTAGAAGGATTATTGAATGTCACAATTGACGTAGAAGGCTATGCAGCGGCGCCAACGTCTACAAATTTGTCATGCACTATCACAGCATACAGGCCGCACACTTTCTCAGGATGAAGTCCTTCTCGAGGAGATCGGTTTCGAGTTTCTCCTTTCCGGGCTTCGGTCTTCCCCTGAGCACATGACAGTGATGCAGGGTCATCAGCCAGCCCTTTTCCGCTTCACCTCAGGCCATGTCCCACTTCCCCCACTACACACGCCGGTTTCCCGCAGTTATCTGATCCCTATCGATAGCTTAGCGACCCCCACGCGGCAATGTGCAAGGGCAGTGATTCACTTCCGCGGCATGCAGGTTGGCATCTCACCGAGTCAGCTATCCGCCCCTGTGGAGAAGGATAAATGGGTAACGGGGACTGCTCTGACGTTCAATGACGTACACCGAGCCAAGGAACGCTTGAAACCTGAAAATCATGATGGGGAAAAAGGAGAGACAACCCACGCCCAATGTTATGAACACAAATGTGAAAAGGTAACACGGCGTAGATGAGCTGATCGAAAGCACAGCTAGCCCAAACCCAACCGACATTAGCCCTTCCCTTCCCAGCCAAGGGGCGAGCATGGTGCCATCTAGCTCGCAGGCAGCCGTATTTCATCACCCTGGTTCCGCGACAGGTGACGCTGCCAGGGCCCACGTGTGTCATCAGCCGGGCGTGGGCCGGCCGCGGGATGCTGAACCGCTAAACCACCCCCCCGGAGCCATCGGTAAGACCGTTGGCTCGAAAGTCTCCGTCACCGAGCTTATCCCGCGCTATCGTGACTGCTAACACATGGGGGTGGTGGGATGAAAAGAAAAAAAAAAAAATTAAAACCCAAAGAAAAAAAACCAGGGCGGTCAGGTGAGTGAATGCTGGACAGGCCTGGTCCGGTTCAAGGGCAAGTCAGCGGTCCGTATTTTTCTTCTTCTTCTTCACTTCATATGTTCATCTCACGGCCCCTTTTTTCTTCATCTTCTCTTCTTTGACATTTTCCCTACAATCGCTTCTTCATCACAATGTCCAAGAGCCTGGCATCCTTCAAGCTCACCAGCAAGAACCTCTCGTCCATCGTTGCGCGGCAGGGCGGCGCAGCCGTGCAGATTCCCACCTACGACCGCAATGACGTCAAGGAGGGCATCGTGCACGTCGGCGTCGGCGGCTTCCACCGCGCCCATCTGGCCGTCTACGCCGACAAACTGCTACGGCTGCCCGGCCAGCGCGAATGGGGCATCTGCGGCATCGGCCTGAGGCCCAACGACGTCTCCATGCGCGACGTCCTGAGCGCCCAGGACCACCTGTACACCGTCATCGAGCGCTCCGCCCGAGGCAGCGCGGCCAGCGTCGTCGGTAGCATCAGCTCGTTCCTGTTCGCGCCCGACGACCGCGAGGCCGTCATTGCCAAGATGGCGCACCCGGACACGCGCATCGTCTCCCTGACCATCACCGAGAGCGGCTACTACTACAACGAGAACACCCACGAGCTGCAGTCGGAGCACGAGGACATCCAGCACGACCTGGCCAACGAGAACGCCCCCGTCAGCACCTTTGGCTTCCTCTACGCCGCGCTGGCCAGGCGCTACGCCAACGGCCAGAGGCCCTTCACCGTCATGTCCTGCGACAACATGCAGAAGAACGGCTCCATCACCCGCCACATGCTCGAGTCCTTTGCCCGCCTGCGCAACCCTGACATCGCCAAGTGGATTGCCGAGAAGGGAGCTTTCCCCAACGCCATGGTCGACCGCATCACCCCCAGCACCTCCCAGGCCGACATCAAGTCGCTGGCCGACAACTTCGGCATCGAGGACGCCTGGCCCGTCGTCACCGAGCCCTTCATGCAGTGGGTCGTCGAGGACAAGTTCAGCGACGGCCGCCCGCCGTTTGAGGAGGTTGGCGTGCAGGTCGTCAAGGATGTGCACGATGTCGAGCAGTTCGAGAAGCACAAGCTGCGTCTGCTCAACGCCAGCCATTCCGCCATGGCCTACCCCGGACAGCTTGCCGGCTTCAAGTACGTCCACGAGGTCATGGAGCATCCCGTCTACCGCAAGTTCATTTGGCAGATGATGCAGGACGAGGTGAAGCCCCTGCTGCCCGCCATTCCTGGCGTCGATATCGACCAATACTGCGAGACCCTCATGGAGCGATTTTCCAACCCCACCATCATGGACCAGATCCCCCGCATTGCCCTCAACGCGTCCGGCAAGATCCCCCAGTTCATCATGCCTTCCATCGCCGAGGCCATCTGGGTCACCGCTCCCTTCCGCCGTCTGTGCTTTGTTGTCGGCGCTTGGTTCCGCCACATTGGCGGAGTCGACGACGAGGGCAAGCCTTTCGAGATTGACGACCCCATGCGAGAGCAGCTGCAGACCCTTGCGCGAGCAGGCGGTAACGACCCCCGCGAGCTACTGAGCATCGGCATGCTCTTCGGCGACGACTTACGTACTGACAAGCGTTTCATCGCCGAGGTCACTACAGTTATGGAGCTGATTGCCAAGGACGGCGTGATGGCAACCCTTCCCAAATACGTCGATTAATACGCCTATGGCACGAGGTGGAATTGGAACGTGTAGATAGATTGCCGGCGTGCTAATGCTTTCTCCTTCTTTTTGTGCAAGCCTGAAACAGCATTATACACATATACTTGACTTTTTAGACGCAAATGTACCATCTCTCTTGTCTCCTGATTCTGCAGCGCCCTTATTCCTCTTGAAAGACGTACTGTGAACTGTTCAATTCGTATCGACTGCCGGCAAACTTGATCTGAACTATCACGGCTGACAGACACAGCGCATGATGCTACCACTCCATCGTCTCGCTACCGCACTCCACAGTTTCGCAGACTACCGAGCCGGTCAGAACCTATGTCCACGGAGCGTGCGACACGAGTACCATTGACACTTACTTTGCTCGGCCTTCATACTGGCAGCAGTTCTGGCTTGCTGCTGTACAACGGCGGGTTTGATTTCCTTTCCAATGACTTTCTCTTTTGCCAAGTGAGCATCGACCGCTTGGGCAATTTGTGCCTGGGTTTCTGGAAATGGTTCGGTAAGCGCCCAGCCCGGATAAATAAACATGCTTGGTGACAATCTCACCACTCATGTGATCGAGCCGTTCCTTGGATTGTCTTAACCGTGCGAAGACTGCTTCAAATCCTTGGACCTTTTGTGCCAATTCTTGCTCTAGACCGTCCTTGACTGCACCCTCGTAGTTGGACATGGTAGAATTGTGTGCGGAGTACACGTCGCATCGCAAAACTGTCTCTTCGGCAGACACTGGGGAGCATATAATCTGATACCAAAATGGCCGCCCGGATTTAGTCTGAATGGTTGTAACGGGATGGAAGCTCAATTCTCCTCCAGCAGGTGTCAGAGCGCGACCTGTAGAGTTCATGAACCCCTTGGCGGGGTCCGTTGTTGACGTCGTAAAGGGCTCCTCATTGACTGCGTTGTTTTTAACAGTTTCTCTGAACTTAGCAAGGCTTGTTAATATTTACCTGTCAATTTCCAGTTGAAGGCCCCTCTCAACTCGAAAGTGTGGAGGAAATTGGCATCCCGACTTACCCTGCTCAACTTGCCAATCTTGACTCCTTGGGCAGGGCTGCTATCGGCTGCTTCCTGGCTCGTGTTGAAATTGATATGTAGGAACCCATAATTGTCTTCCCGCGTCAAAATTTCGAAGAGTTTATTTTTAGATTTGTCAAAGCCTGGAACGTCTTGGAAAAAGGGAGCCTTTGTTAGCTCGCCCTTGGTGTTGTAACTCCAGCCGTGATATCTGCAACCGAGAACAGTCGCCGAGCCAGAGTCCTTCCGTGCAACTGGAAAAGCACGGTGGCGGCAAACGTTATGGAATGACCGTACCACGTTGTCTTTGCCAAGAATCATGAAGAAGCGGAAGCCAGCCGTGTCGTAAACGACGTAGTCTCCGGCTTTCTTGAAGCGGCCCCTGTGGCTCACACAAATCCAACTCTACAAGCTTTTAGTCCATGGCATAAAAACGTAGACGGCGAGGTACCTGACTGAATATAGCTCTACGTTCCGCCTGGAACCGGTTAGGGTCTGTCCACCATTCTTGGGGAAAGGTTTGATGCTTCGGTAAGACCGCGGGTGGCGGTATACTGCTGGTAGTAGTGCTCAAGAGTAACCAGACATTTAACGAAACGGACAGCGCCAAGGCAAGAGACATGCCGAAGAAGGGGTTGAAGGTGTCACCATAGAGTTCCATGGCTGCCATGGTAAATCACCTTGTACAAGGACTAGATGCTAGGTCTGTAAGATTAGCAAGCCGCTGGAAAAGACAGAACGCTGATCCAAGAGGACCTGACACAAGAAGGGCCGTGTAGGGAATAAATTGCAAACACAAATAAGTAGCACGCCATAAGATCAAGATGTTCTACCGGGAAACATAATACTGCATGCTATGCATCCAGCCGACAGACAGAAGTCATTGTATCGCGTGCTCGCGCTACAGCACGTCACTGCATGCGCTGCAACCGTCCCACTCCGGTTGAAATGCCCGAAAACAGTACGGAGAGCCGGTATCGTACTTTCAAGACACAGCTAACACGGCCCGAGGCAGTCATGGCGTTATCATGGACTGGCGATCCAAGGCAGTGGCAATGCAAGACATGATGGGTGCATACCACTTACAGGCAAGCCTGGTGGACTGAACCCATTCGGGTGCGCCCCTCCACTGGTCACTCGCGATTTATGCATGTGCGCGAGACATCTGGGGTTGTCTATTGGGCGGACGTGTGTCCATTGCCCCGCTGATATCGACCGCACGGCTACGTGACGTGACGAACGTGTCCAATCACGGTTATCATATCTAAATATGGTTGTGCGACAACAAACTTTGGTCGTATCGTGTACGAGTACCCATTTATGCCCGGCGTATTCTGCACAATACCAGTCCATTTCTCTCAGGTATTTATATTACTCATTCGAGGTATTGTTCATTCTCTCGATTTGGAAGCAGAGACTCTGCTTGACATACTGATGCAATGGCCTCTTGTTCAACAACTCTTCCGGCATCATGGTACACTAGCCGCGGCATATATGATCTGGAAAGACGAGCTGTGTTTTTAAAAGTATTTTGCTGTTATGTCGCTTCCTCTGGTGGGATGCTAAGTTGCTTATAGTCGTGGGTTCTGCTTGGGGCGGTCACCAAGTTTCCTGACCAAGGGGTCGAATATAAGCATGAATTGGCTCAAGTCAACTTTACTGTCCGACGTGAAACTGAAGACTGGAGGAGCATCAAGGTATACAACGAAAATAATGTATGTTTATTTTTGTCGAGCCTGAAGAACAAGAGCTAACGCTCTTCGAGGGGAGGGTGATGCGATTTCATCTGACGGCAACTGGACTGTTATTCCTCACCTTGTCAGATGACACAGTCGGTTTCGAGCACTTCTTCCCCGGACTCGAAGCGAGGATCGCACACGAAGACTTTACACAGTACCCTCTACGCCGCCCCCTCAAATACACCAGCCGAAACAATTGGAAAGCCGCCGTCGACGCGTACCAGGAGTGCCTCCACTGCGCTTACGCCCATCCGGAATTCGCCAAGCGCTACAAGCCAGCCGACTACAAGGTACACGACTACACCAACTACTCGCAGCACGTTGCGCGCCCAGAAGTAG
Organism: Stachybotrys chlorohalonatus IBT 40285; assembly: GCA_000732775.1. Classification (NCBI taxonomy): domain Eukaryota; kingdom Fungi; phylum Ascomycota; class Sordariomycetes; order Hypocreales; family Stachybotryaceae; genus Stachybotrys; species Stachybotrys chlorohalonatus. The sequence continues at coordinate 5,180 of KL659328.1, read as the reverse complement.
CCAACGACGGCCTGTTCTTCTACCTCTTTCCGAACTGCACGCTGAGCCTGTACGCCGGCGGCATGACGTGCTGGCGCATCAATCCGACCGCGGATCCTACGCAGTCGAGGATGGAGTTTGACTATTACCACAAGGCGCCCGAGGGCAGCGATGAGTTTGAATCGTACTACAAGTTTACGCGGAATGTGGCGTTGGAGGATATTGAGCTGTGTGAGAAGACGCAGGCGAATATGAATATCGGCATCTATTCGGAGGGTATCCTGAACCCCGATAAGGAAAACGGGGTGGCGTGTAAGCCTATTCCCTGGAGAGGAACGTTTGATCTAATGCTGACGGAGGAGTGTGCAGATTTTCACAGCCGCGTGTTGGAGTTGTGCTCAGATCAACTCGAAGGGGAACAGGCTGAAAGAAAGGTCGCTTCTGGTGCACTTTTGACCCGAACCACAGGAAGAGTTGAACCTAGATTCGGGCTTCAATCCGCCTTTTCGCTTAGAAACGGTCGTCCATGCCCTAATTTTGTCACATAGCGGTTGAGTAGCAGATTGTGGGTGAGTACGCCTATGCAGCGAAGGATTCGCGACTCCGCCTTGTTGAGTACTAGTCATCCACGAATAGGTTGAGCTATATATCTTCCTTTTCTGGGCAATGTATATGTTTCTTAGCGGTAAACACATCCACGGATCAGTGAGGGTGTATGGGTCGCTACGGAACTGTCAAGCCACGGAGACATTTTGTAGAGGTCCGAATCGCGTGACCATAATATTTTCGCATTGGTACATTCATGTAGGAGTTTCCACTGATTATGAACATGGTCGCGCCGACTGCTGACCGTAAATCATGTCATTATATACACGACAAAAACAAGCGCTTGGAACAGAAGCCGACAACGGCGCACACAACTGGGTATCGAGAAGCAAATCATAGCAATCATCCAGCCTAGCGACGCAAAGAACTCTCATTGCCGACCGAAGACCCAAAGCTCGACAAAGAACCCCATATTCCCGATTCTCGCTTATGACCATGGTATTGTTGTTTTTGCACCGACGCATCATGGCCGTGCCTGGGGACGCCGATGTGGTCGCTAGCATCGTAACCCGGCGGCATCTGGTCGTTTGACAGACGCGAAGCGTGCACGCGGTCGGGATAGCGTGGTAAGTTGCCGTCAGGGGATTTGACAGTTGCGTACGCGATGTGCGCGTAACTGGCTTGCCGTTGGAGCCGTCTTCTGCGCCATGCAAGGAAGAAGCACAGGGCGAAGGAGAGAACGGCAACGGAGACGATGATGACGGGTGCGTGGAAGAATACTCCAGAGCTTTGTTCGGTTTCCTCCCTCATATCGTCCAAGTCATCGCGACGGATGAGGGTTACAGGAGGTTGAGTGAGAGCAGGCATAAGAGCAAGATCTGATGAAATGATGAGGCTGTCTGAATTATTGGCGGTGCAAGTGACTGAAATGGGAATTACTTAGGTTAGCTGCATGTCTGTTCAACATCGTCTCCCAGACTTTATATATACCCATCAAAGGCTGAGGACTATGTAAATAGGCACGACATAGCCTCGCAGGAATGGCCAGTGCAGCCCGCCTAGCCAGGGTCGAGGAAGCGATCTGGGTCTGATTTGGTGGCGGAGCACAGGGGGGGTTTGCTGCGCGTCAGCGTGCGCGCCCCATAAATAGATTTCTAGAAGGGCTCAAAGACTTTTCTCTTCCAGCTTATCTTGCTACGATCGAAATGGGGTTTGGACAAGAGTAATGCTTATACACGTAATGTAAATTCCTTTAATTTTATCATGCGATTATATTTCATATTATAATGGCCCAAATTTGTCCCCTCGTGTGTTATGGTAGCTCACACTGTGCTTTGCGTGTTGGTTGTAAGGCACATCGAAAGTTGTGGGAAAGAAGGTGCTGCATAAGGCCTAACTCAAGATATCAACGCTTGTCATGGATATGTGGTTAGTATAAAGAGCATTTCGCTAGACGACTATCAAAGGAACCTGAGGCAGCAATGATCATTAAGAGGTTGAAAAGTCTTTTCGCGATAATAGCATGCTAGTCTAAACATTGTTTACCGCGTTCCAATTTTCATCTAAAGATTGGAATCATGCCTTTATTTGACCCATGGGTGGCATCATCCTTAGTAGGTTTAGGTCTTCGATACACTTAGGTTCCACAGGTTCAGCCCAACCGTGTCTAGTAACCCATGCGGCTTCTCTTGATTCCCGAGGGAAACATCCATATGCTACGTCTCGAATTAAAAAGAAGCCACATGAAAATACGATCCGTCGACTCATTCTATAGGAGTATGTCAGAGACCGTAGGATTTCGCGGGCGAGGCCTCTTATATCAGACGTTATACCAAATAAAGCTGTGGGGTTTGGTATATCTAGGATAACACCATGGTATACTGCTGGTCCTGGGCAGGTAGTAAGCTGAAGCGTGCTTGCTAATTGCAGTAGCAATATTCTCATGGCATTGTAAGTGCAAACCGCAAAGGCCGTCCAAGGCATATCGTACTCTAGAAGCGTGGGAAACAATGGCTCGGCATCGCCCTCATCTAGAGCCACCTCTGTAGCAAGCTGCGTGTGATTCGCTTCCCACTGCTGCCACCAACAGTTCAGCTCTTGAAGAGAAGCGGCGACCTGTCTTGTGAGGCGAGAACATTCGAGCTCAGAGTCTTCGCTTTTGTTGTTATGTCTCTTAGTTTGTGCAACGTATCCAGCAATGTCTGCTCCGATATCGACAAGGTAATCAATTGCTGATTTCGATGGTGGATCATCCTCCCAGGGCAGCGTTTTCCATATCGATTGGCAGAGGAACGTGCTTTGGCCGGAAATAATGGACTTGGCGATCTGGGGCAGGTTAGATATTGACTTGAATGGAATCGCTCTCTCTTACAAGCAAAACGCGGTGCTCTAAAAGGGTGCTTTTCCCAGCAAAGAGCTCTTGCTGGCGTGGACCTATCCATTCCAAAAACCACCCGAGGCCATCTGCATGAAGCATCCAGCCTTTCTCGATCCGGCAGGCCAGCATCTGCATCTGTCAATGTCTTGACATAAGGTGTTGGCTTTGTGACTTACCTCATACATATAAAGAGCGGTCAGAGATGCGAGCCCATCCTTGGCAAACTGGCCATTGAAATGAGAAAGCCCATGGCGAAACTCAGATAGCGCTTGGCCGTACAGCTCGTGCGCAGTGGTGGTCGCATCCCGGACGCTGTACGCTTGTCCGAAAACAAGGGCGGCCAACGCAGCCCACGACTTTGGGCCCGGCATTTCATTTTTCTTCACCAATGCTGAAGTCCAATCCGGCCTGGCGCCGCATCGAGTTTCCCCTCCATCAGTCATAGGATGTCGGTCACTCGTTTCAAACAACTTAAATAAAAGATAAGACATGAAGACTTTGTCCTTAAATGCCGTCAGAGGCAAGGTGTCTGCTGGATGAGGCGGGGTGATAAGGGGATGGAAGCGGCGGCTTTGACTGGCATGGATGGCCAAAGGAAGGCTCACTGCCTCAGGCGTGGGCTCATAGATGTGAGCATGAGTCTTTTCCACCGAGCGCTGGATACGGGGCCTCTCATCCACAAATCTTAGTCGGGTTGCGAAGCCGCTGCATTCAATGCCCGCATTGTAACAACGCGTGCATCGTGGCTGAGTATTGTCACATTTGACCTTCCTTCTTTTGCAAGTTCCGCATCCTTTACTCAGCGCTCCCATTGTCAAGAACTTCGTCCGAAATAGAGGTTGGAAGTATGAAGAGCTATGCTTGAGAGATAAGGATGGGGATGCACTATGGAAGGAAGATGGAAGCTCGCACATAATTCCCTGCTTTAGCCTATCGCACTGACGGCTTACAAATCGCATAATCTCAAATCCACGTAGGACATGAGTGCTCGCACAATTGTACCCGAACCAAGCCTAGCGTAGCATACGAGGTAACTGAGCTCGCACACTTATCCCTGAAACAAGCCTAGTCTGGGGCCGCTACCGCCTCCTACCATGGTAAGGAACATGGTCTCAACATGCAATCCGTTCGCTGAGCTCATGTACAGCGACAGCACGAAGCACATGGTAGATCTCAAGGCTTGAGTTGCTGAATACGAAGTATATAAGGGGTCCCTCTCTTCTACTTATTTGCATGCCTATCATCTCCCTTCCTTCCATGTTCGGCATTCACATCTTTAGAGCCTATTTTACAACGATCAAATTCCATAAAGATGGCTCTCGAACCGTCCTCCTTGAAAGTCCACATCACAACGGACACAGAGTCGGAACCTAAAGCTTCTTCTTTCCTCTCCGTTGAACCGACCTTACCTCAACCTGTGGGCTCTACTACGTCGCTGTCCTACATTTACTCCACGCCACCATCCTTTACCCTGGCGAACAACGCGGACTTAACCCACTACCTGGCTACCGCCTCCTCCGGTCCTCCATACCACTTTCCTTCGGCAGGAAGTACTGTCATCACCCATATGGAGTTTGGGCCCAATCCGGAACAGGAAGATGGGTTTTGGCACCGGACCCAGACCGTGGATTACATTGTGATGCTTGAAGGGGAATTAGAGCTGAGCTTGGATGGGGGAGAGAAAAAGACAATGAAAAAGGGGGATATTGTCATACAGAGAGCAGCTATGCATAAGTGGAAGAATCCAAGCAAGACAGAGAGCGCGAAGTTTGTGGGTGTACTTCTAGGAGCCGAGGGCGCAGTGGAAGGCGGAGTCGAGTATGGGGCAAAGCATCTCCGATAGAAGTGTGAATACAGGACTTGAGGCAATACAGTTAGTGTCCACAAGTCTGCGAACGGTTAGACCAAGCGCGTAAAATTTTTCAACACAACAAGACGTAATCACCAACTTCAATTATTCACAACTTTTCAATGCAATGGCTGATCTACA
>KL659316.1:100334-161044 GCA_000732775.1 Stachybotrys chlorohalonatus IBT 40285 | reverse complement strand
CACCTCTGTGGCAATGTGTAAGCGTCCCGGAACGGTACTTTGGCATGGCCCACCGTGTTGGTCAGCACATTGAGCGTCTAGGTACGGTAGGGCTGAAAACAGCGTCTGCCTCTGGCTGATCGGCCTGCTGCCTACCTCTGGATGATATTGAAACTCGGTGAACACCGCGCACGCTATAGTAGAGTAGATCCTTTCATCCAGGCCAAATGCCGCCTGATGTGCGTGTCTCATTTCCCATCTGATTGCTTACGTCTCGGCTGTGGCGAATCGTATCTAGCACATGACCTGTCCTTCCAAGGCTGCCCATTCAGTTCCCCGAGATCAAGGCCTCCAGCTCGTCTACCGCCTTGATAGCCGACGTCAAATTCTCACTGCCCTCTTTGGTCACTAGAATGTTGTCCTCGATGCTAGTCACGACGCGTCAGCCCCCCATTTTTTTGACTCGAAACGTTTGCGCCTGCTTACCGGACACCACCAACGTCCCAGTACTTGTCCAGTACTGCTGCGTCAATGTATTTGCTGTGCTTGGGGTCGTTGAGGAACGGCTCAATGATGAAGTTGCAAAAGTAAATCTACACCATCCAGTCAGTGGCTGCATGCTTTACGCCCAAGGACTACTTACCCCGGGCTCGACTGTGATAACAGCTCCTGCTGGAAGTGCGCCTCGTTTACGCAGGTACCGGAACATCCTGTCCTCATCATTGTAGTTGGGGTTTCCGCCCGTGTCGTGCGTGTCCATGCCCAGATAATGGCCTAATCCGTGCGGGAAAAATGCGGTGCTTGTTCGGTTGTTCAGAATCTCGTCCTTGTCGCCCCTGAGGATGCCCAAGGCGAGCAGTCCGTCAATGGCAATCTTGTGCGCCAGCAGATGAACATCGTCCCAATTGACGCCCTCCTTGACCATGGCAGTGGTCTCATCCTGCATCTTAAGGACAATGTCGTAAATCTCGCGGGATTCCTTGGTGAATTTGCCGGAAATAGGGAAGGTCCGTGTCTGCAAGAGTCAGCCCCCGCACGTAACGTCGACTGGTCAAAGGACTCACAATATCCGCAGCGTAGTTGTTCCACTCGGCACCCGCATCTAGTAGTAGATTCTGCTTGCCCTCAAGCGGCGCGTTGTTGGGAACGTAGTGCAGCGTCGCCGCCGCCCGCCCACTAGCAACGATGGGGTGGTACGCCATCTCCTTTGCGCCGTGCGACACGCAAACCTCGAGGAACTTGGCCTCGAGCTCGGTTTCATTCTTGGCCTTCCTTGCCTTTTCAAAGACGGCTTTGTGTCCCATACCCGAGATATGGTTCGCTTTCCTTATCATTGCCACCTCGAACTCGTCCTTGATAGCGCGCGACACCTCGATTGCGTCTTTGAGCACGGTAAACTCCTTATCCTCGAAGCCGATAAAGGTGACGTGATCGGATACCTGGTTCGCAATAGCAAAGACGGTCGACTTAGGGTTCTGCCCGCCGAGATGCGCAAGGATCGGATTGACCTCATCGCTGGTCTTGACCTCATCGACGTCGTACTGTTGCAGGGCTTCTTCTGGACTCATTGGTAGGCCAGACCAGATAACATCTTCGGGATCGATGGGAGGGATGAAGAGGATGGATTTGGAAGTCTTGAAGTCGTAGATGAAGTGGGCGTCGGCGAGATTGCAGCCGGTAAGATAGTAGAAGTAACGACGCTGGCTAAGGTATATGGTCAGAAGAGCTCCCGGCGATTTCGGTAGCCGATGGTGTTTACCGAAAGGGTTCTGGAGAGTCATTGTCCTCGAGGAGCTTGGTCATGCGACCCTCAAGGTACAGAATACCGTCGGCATCGGGTATCTTTTGACGGATGAGTTCAACGACACGGTTGACGTGCGCCTTGGCCGGGTATCTGCCCTTGAGCACGGCCTCGAAGTCTTGTGCGACGGGCATACTGGATGTGGAGAGCTGGCGGTGCGGGAATAGCAGAGGTGGTCGTGTGAGAGTCGGTGCGGGAGAACAACGGCACGGACCGGTAGCTAGGGGTCTGTAATGGACGGACAGACGCGCTGTAGACGTGGATGATCTAACAAACGGTCGAGGATGGAGCTTTGTCGTGCAGACGAAGAGACGAGGGGAAGCTATGACGGTGCCGGCAAGCAACCCCACCATCAGTGGAGGGGCAGTCGCGACAGCCATCTTGTGCCACCACAAGCCGAAATAGTGGACAGAAGATGGTTCTAGCAGCGCACGCCAAAGCCCATGACGGCGAAGAGACGCCAGCAATCAGTGGGGTGCACCCCTCACAGGCCCCTGTCTCACAAAGAGAGGCGCCCTAGCCGTTTATGCGGATGGAACTTTTGCGCTTGTGGATTGGTCGCTGGGCTAATGGGCTGAGGATGGACCGCGGCTTTGGTTCTGCGAATAAACAATGGAAGCACAGCACTTTGACGCTGAATTTTCGAGGATTTACGGTAGGTTTTCAAAGTAAGTTCCTCTGGCTTCCATTAAGCTCATTGACTATTGGTTCTTTTGGAATGAAAGATGTCCTACTCTCAGTCATCGTTTCCTGTGATCACGTTGATGCGATCCGGTAGTGTCGAATAAAGGCCGTGGGTTGGGCTGCGCAACATAAAAAGCGGGGCAGCCTAGCATTTCTGGTACATAGGACATAATTGCGGGCTGGCTGATCAATCAGGATCCGAAAGGGTCTGGTAGTGTAGGGGTGATCACATTCGGTTTGTACGTATCCCGTGACACTAGATCAAACCGAACGCCACTAATTCCTCTCAGTGATACAACTCAACATCCGAATAACCTGAGTTCGAATCTCAGCCTGACCTGATATTCTTTTTGTCCAATGGATTTTTGCCTTTTGAGATTATCACCTTGGCTAATTTGGATTTGAATAACCAAGATTTTTTTTATCCCATCGGCTCCTTCTCCTTTCCAAACATAGCTATTGCCTGGCCTGGAAACTAATGAGCAATTCGATGAACTCCCAGTCAGATAGCTTGGAATTGGGAGTTGCACCTCATCGGCTCGTGGTGCAGAATCTCCGCAGACAACGCCACTGAGTCCAAGTCTCCTACCAAAGTGCCAATGAATGGGCTCAGCAGAAGCACATACGCTTTATCCTCATCCTTGTACTCGTTAGCTTTTCTTCCCAGGATTCGGAAGAGTATGGAGGTTTCTTTGGGACAAATGAACCTTGCAATGCCGAAGATGGCTGTGCTTTTCTATTGTGTTTATACCGCGATCGAGCATTGTCCGAAAATAAGACCATGATCGGTATTATAGCTGCATCTGGAGGCGTGAGGATGGTTACGCCCTCCTTTTCCTAGAGCCGCAGGAGCAACTGTTCCATTAGCCCGTGGACTCTGACTATACTTCATTCTCCAGGCCAATGTGAGCCAGAAGGGTTGGTATTTCTGAACACAAGCGTATACGGTATCCTTGACACAGCCCTCATACCTGCATATTACCTCTTTTCAATTTTTTTTTTCGTCTTCCAGTCAGCTCTCGCTGGTGAAATAACCATCATCCTGCTTCTCAGCATGTACACCCTGGTTGGAATACCAACATGTTGACTGTTGGAATAAAAAGGACACGGCTGGAGAGCGCTATGTTCAAAAAGTTCGTGCAGATCGACAGTGAGCATTCCACCTTTCCATCGCCTTTTATTTATATTCTAATTGTCATTGCACTATGCCTCCTGTAAACGCGTTCAAACTCAAGGTAGCCGTTTCAGACAATAGCTTGTCACGGCTACGACCACCGCGCACTCAATCATGTCACGGCATCACAATGAAGTGGCATTCTATAAAACAGTCCTCATGCTTCGTTACGATGCTTTAGAACGGGCGACAAGAACCAATGATAACAACAAATGACATAAACAAGCAACAATAGTGTGTGACCCAAAGAGCCGATAATAATCAAACCTAGAAATTCCTCCTCAATTCAACATAGAAAGTGTCAGATGCCTTAGAAGGTCCCGAGCCTAAATGCTGGGGATTATCCGCTGTTCCGTTCACATAGTGTACTTGACCATCGGCGGGTGAGTCTCTTCCGGGGCATTAAAGGTCATTGACTCCACTTGTTCGATCTTCGTTATTTTGACCGACGAGGCCATCTGGTTTCGGTAAATTAGCAAACAGCACTATGACGAATGGACTAAGCTTCAGCAGCACTCGATTGCGCTGAGATGTCATGAGACTCTAAGAGTAGTGCTTCTGTATTTCCATTCTCGACTCTCGCCATTGACGGCTTATTGATGAAACTTAGTACCTATTCTTCTCGTGACGATTTCAGCATTGTTGGTGATCGTCTCCGTTCCATTCAGATATACAGCATGAGGCTGCAGCCGAGGGACATGAGGGACAACTGGCGTGGCAGGGGAGCCCCTTTGCAGTAGTACACATTTTGGGTCGTTATTTGGATTGGAAGCGCCTCCATACTTCTCAGTCCGTCGCAGCTAGGAGTTGGGGCTGCACATTTACTACGCCATCAAAAATATTAGAGAGAGTTCGTGTAGATTGAGGTGTTGCACGAGGATGCTGCGTACAATAGACGTTTTCCCCCTAGCTTTGAGCGTTTTGCCAATGATGTACGAAGACTCATCATACGTTTCTTTCCACCCACGATTGAATCAAGCACTCGTTACTGCCATCATACTCCTTGACCGTGACAATCCTATCTTTCAAAAAAAAAAAAAATTTTGCGTGGGCAAATTTGTATCGGGGCTCTGGCTGTTGGATAACAATCCGCCTCCGTTCTTCATTCACCGACGTCACGTCCTCGTAGTAGCTAGTACACGCTGTGACATGAGCCGTGCAACGCCAAATATGAATCTGGCAGAGAAAATGCCCCAAAGATGGATTCCTGTAGGAGATCAACTTGTTTCTGTCCACTTTGACGGTGAGTTTGTTGGCTCTGCTGTTCTGTTCCACTGTCAATACACTGCCGCCGTCGCGAAGGACGTGGTTGAGGTTTTCCCAGTGAGCCTGAACCATGATATCAGCAACCTGTTGTTGGGGAACGCTGGGTTTGGAAGCGGAGACTAACTCCCTTGTGAGCTTGCCCCCAAAACTTTTCCTCTAGGGTTCGAAGCTGATATTGGCTACACAAACAACACTGCGAATTCATGATACCACACTGGAGTGTTTTGAGAAGGCATGCACGCGATGAATACGTCTAGTAACAAGGGGGAAATAGAGACTAAATACCCAACCGTTCTCAATAAGAACATGGCGCGATGTTTTGTACCTCTGGGGAGGTTTGAGGGCGCTCAGGGTCTCTAGATGCAGCAATCGCAGAGTTCAAGACGGCTAAGCCCTTCAACTGGAATACTTGCACAGTAAGTTTAGCTTTTCCCTCACAAGCCTTGAAGGCATGACGGCTGTTTCGGATTTGGTTTAGGCGCCTACCAGAACTCGGGCCTCATCAACACACTAGAAAGAAGACCAAAAGCTGCCAAATCCCGTTTCCTCAAAGCCGAGGTCACTTGGCGCCGTGGGGATCAGTCCCGCCTAAATCTGTTCTTCAGCGGTTGCGCTTTTAAGACCAGGACGATTTGCCAGGACCAGGTAAGATAGAGGTACCGGTGTACGTAGACCTAGTCAATTCTGCAAAGGTCATTGGCCACCCTTACATACGAGACCGAAAGCATTTACAAGACTCTTTCGACGGAGTCAAGTTTCATGAGGACACCATGCCACTCGAGCGCGGGCGAACTTGCTTCAAGCTCTCCGAGACATTGTTTCAAGACGATCCGGATGACATGACCGAGGCCGAGGACTTGAGGGGGATGCTGAGGTGTATCTGAAGAGGCGGCACTCCCGATGAATCTGGCCCCTCTAGCGAGGCTGCTTACGAGAAGTTTGTCCCGATATTCTTGAGATGATGATATTATAGGTTGCTAATTCTTCCCCCAAGAGAGACCAGGGGACCTCTTTGTTGGTAGATATTGACTGTTTGGAAAGCAACATGGACGGTCTGCCGCAAGGTAATTTCTCAACGTAGAGTTTGTGCCCAATCGACAGTTAAGTGGAATTACAATGAAGATATGGCGAAGATAACGTTCGTACATATTCCTCAGCTACCATAAGAGTATTGAACCATCGTTTTGTCGGCTCTCAAGGTTTCTAGAAGTGCCCATGAATCGCATTCCTGTTGATTTCCATACCGCAAAGATATGCACAATAAACCATTAGACCAAAGTATCAATCTACAGATGCAATCTGTGACCTCAGCCTTGATTCAATAGCCTATAGCATCCCACAGTAGCTATCTCGCAGCCCCAACAAACTCAGAGATCTCATCATAGCTGTATGGCTTTCAGGATATGTGACCTTGATCTTCTCATTTCTTTCTCTGTCATGTGCTTTTCGAATGCTTCTGAATCTTTGCCATCTCTTAAGGAACGCAACAATGATAAGAATACCAATTTTAACGTTTATTTTTTGTTAGAATGGCCTGCAGTGTTTGGGTTGGGATTGAAGTTGGTCTAGGGTTGATTCAGGAGTGTCCAGATGTGAACTTTCTGAAGTCTACTAGGTCTACTCGCAGGTACGCGGACCTGAAATTCTTAGCACATGCAATAAAGGCTTTGAAGTAGACGAATACTATAGAACTAGAATACTGTCAGACAATGGGTGATGACTCTGCCCAGCCGAGACCTCCAATAGAACCACATCAGCTCTTTCATGGGGTCGAAAACAATATGAAAACAAGCTGCTTGTATTGATTTAATTGAAGTGGCCAATAGTTGTGACCGAAAGTTGTTTACCTCTCTTAATTACGCCAGCGCTAGATGAACTCTGTATTTATCGAGTTTACATTGAATATCCTTTGTACTGTAGTTGTTTGGGCTGAAGTTTAGATGATGCAACATTTGCCAGTCAAAATCCGTGATTCTCTCTTTGCGGAACGGTTTCTCTGGTCCCAAACCTCTTGAACTGTTAACATGATGGAAGCTGAGCTGGGCGGTATCGTACATGAAGTTTATACTTCGCTGCTTCCGCTCAGTCGTTGTCATATTCCTGGATGCGATATTGTATCGGCCTTCCATCATCATCAATCCCAGCTTCGATAAGCCTTAGCCTCTTCCTCCATTTCTCTCAATCGGCTACACAGTCATCAGCGCTTGAACAAGTCGATTTCGCCCCAATGCTTCCGATGACTCATCGCATGCTTTGCCGTGTACCCAATCCCCCAGACGCTGTCCCTCGATGCTGCTTCACACAGAAGTCGATCTCCCGTGGCGAACAGCTTGCGCATGAGATGCGTATTCTGCCCGAACTTGGCCGTGTTGCCAGCTTCTACGACCTGGATCTTGACCAGATCCCAGCTCTCGTTGGTGAAGCCCACAGTAAGCTTACCGAGGACCTTCTACTCTTTTGGCTGGCTGTTGCCATGATTTGGGCTTGGGGGGGGGTGTCGTGGAACCTGGCCGCTTTGCAGAACATCATGAATTGTTCGGCGCAGGTGAAGGTGAAGTCGATTTCGGGTTCGCCATCTTCATGGCCGATGAGGTCTGAGATCTCCTTGTTGGTGACGGTGAACGTGGACGGGTACCATTGACAGAACTCGCCGAACTCGGCGTCTGGCATGTAGAAGAGCGGCTCTTGCTGCGCTTGGGGTTTTACGTCTTCTGTTCGATTTACTGTCCGGCCAGACTGGCTTGTTCTCATCTGCTTCTGAGTTGGCGTCATGATGGTTCTTGTCGTCCTCAAGAGCTGAGGTGTATGAGTTTGTGTATTGCTCTGGGGAGACGTAAAGAGCAGATGGAGTGTCAAGTGTAGTTTGCGGGTGGAAGATAATGTCAAACCCCGAACCCATGCCCCTGACGTAGTACAGAGACATACAGCCCATGCGTGTGTCTGCCTGCTGAGGTGGGCTATGCAAGGTGATGCTCTTCGCTGGGTAATAGAGACCCTAATACCAACCTTTTCCGAACATGGACATCAGAAACCCACCACCAACGATGGATTAAGTTGTCGGGTCATCCCGATACTAGACTTGGTACAATTAGTTTGGGGGCCACGGCCAATGAAATTTGGCAAAACACCTCACACCAAATTTCCTGACGAACTCAAGCCAATAAACTGCACTTCAGCTTCGTACATATTTTTCAGTAGAAGGTTTCTGTGTGACTCATCTTCGGTTGCGACCTTGACTATAAGCCAGATTGCCTTTGGGCAGAAATTGCTGAGAAAGACTATGCATGTTAACATAGCTGGTTCAATTTGCTTCTCTTGAGCGCGAAAGAAGCCTTCAATGTGCGGCGGATCGACCTGGCGCATCAGGCGAAGCATGAGTACGGAGAAAGATTGAGCCTCAGTACTAAATAGCTATGATCCAAGACTTCATAGGTAGATGGGCGTTGTGACTGAGCATTAATCCCTTCGAGTGACAGCTACACCACATTGCTGGCCCTCTTGAGCTCCATAGTTAGAGCACAACTTCGTATTGGGGTGGTGGCGCAACGGGTACGTTACAGACCAGATCCAGCCACAAAACCTTCTAACTCCATTACAGTAGCGCGTTGGATTCCAGACCCAAAGGTTGCGTGTTCAAATCACGTCCGCCTCACAATATGGCCCCTTCCAAGGGCAACTCTTTATTTTTGTGGCCCTGGCATGTTGTGTGCGGCACTTACGAGGGTGGTGGAGAGGGTTATATGAAGCACGGCCAAATGGGGAACGGCTAGCGATGAATAAGGGCTTCGGATCCTCAACGCCTCTTTTGGGGAAGGGGCCTAACCATACTAGGGACGAGGGCTTGATCCGAGTCCACTTCCAAAACTTTTTAGGGTTCAGGTCTTCATTGGGATTATGGAGTGCAGTGCCAAACGGTTACCACGTGATGTTCGTGATATTAGTGATGGCCTTGACTATACGACCGGCTATTTTCGTGGAGAAGGTATAACGAGTTGATTGGTGACGTTTGCTCGTCATTGTCGTAAACCCTACCACTGGGTTCGGTGCAGTCCGTGCTGTCTTGGTTGGGTCGACGGCTCTAAAGCCGAAATAGCACACCATTCAGCCGTTAGGATTCTGGGCTATGAACTAGAACTTTACTCCTGAGGTGATATTGTTGTAACACGCCATCAATGTGACCCTGACGAGCATAGCATGGCCAAGATGCCCTTCATTATCGGTCGAAGCATGGTCGACATCAGACATGGCATGCTCGGTGGAAGTGGCAACGCAGGCGGAAACCAAGATGGCAGTATGCGATGACATACTCTCATAGGACTCCTAGAAATTGAACAGAACGCTAAATATCTGTATATGGACCCTTCAAAGCCTGTACAATTCTCTTGACTTGGTTGGCGATAATCACATCCAACCCATTATCTGCTTGGACCTGCAACAAACAAAGCGTTAGCGTTTCGGCCATTCGTCAAGAATATACGTTTTGGCAAAAGTACCTTGGCAGCCTTAATCTCGTCATTCAAGCTCCCATAACTCATAGTAAAGAGCCCTCGCTCCTTCACAAGTCCAACAAAGCCCGGAGCCAGCACAAACGGCTCGGCAGCCATCGCAACACCCGCCAAGTCGAATTGGCGCGCAAAGTGCACCGCGCTCTGGGTGCTGCAACGAGGGAGATCATGAGCGACCCCGCCAGCTTAAATTTATTATCTAGCAGAGACAGGGTATACCCTCGAACTAAGCTTTCTCGACGAGGACCTAGCCTAGAATTGAGACTGGAGAGCAGGGCTATTACAGCCGCTATAGGTTTATCGTCATCGCGGCGCTGAACCTGGAATAAGAAGGTCGCCTGCTATAGGGCTGGAGTCTTGAAGCACCAAGGTACGTCGGATCGATGAGTAAGTATTGGCAGTACTTCCGTGTAGGATTGACACTCGTATTCCTGGCTCACCTTTACCCTAGAACAAAGGCGTCATGCAACAACAATGCGTATAACAAGGCATCCGACTTGCTCCTCGAGGTTGGGCTACCGCAGCAAGCTGTTGATGTCTTGACCATCATCAGTTGCTGTGAAGAATGGATCGAGGATCAAAACAAGAGCCTCGTCAAAGCCATCACGAAACATCCCGATGCAGAAGAAAAACAAGCGGTTTCGTTTTTGGAGTTAATGAATACGGTGCCCCGTGAGGCTGATCAACAAGTCATGATGGACAAGTACAATCTGGTAGAAGATCCTTTTCACAGCGATAATAGCTTCAAAGAGAGGATTTTCTTGAGGTCAGGATGCCCGTCCTAAGTTCGTCCTTGGATAAAGAAGTTTCATAGTGAAGTCTAGACTGGGAAAATAAGTCCGAGCGATTTCCCTGAGGGAATTTCCTGGTGAAATACTGAAGTATGTGAAATGGTATATTCAATTGCCATTGGACGGTTGAACTCTTGAAACTTCCCCCTTTTTTCAGCAGTATCACTTCGCAGTCCCAATAAGAAATATTTTACATGTTTGATGTGAAACACTATTTGTTTTTTCAAGCTATTATACAAGCACAAATTGATCACTCCGGAATGTTGGGGAAATCAAACCGAAAACTCTCCCGTCAAGTAGCCTATAATGGAGCCAGTTGAATCAGATATGGTTGATAAAACTGTAAACGGAAAGTCCTAAATCGGATACTACAGAGACTAATGCCAGATCTAGGAGACTGCAGTTGCCCTTAGCGAGAACCATGAATCCTTGGAACCGAGTTCGCGAGCCGACACCTGCGAAACAACGATGGCTGACGCAGTTTCTGGTGGCGGTGCCAATGCCGAGAATACAAAGGAGCCCAGCGCCGATAGAAGTGATAGAAGAGCCAATGGCAGTTGAGAGCCTGGCAATGCCAACTACGATGGGGCAGACGGTGAGAGACAGAGCAGGCCAACTTGCTGACCGTCCCCGCATATGCCATCTTTGTCTTCCAACTGATCTTCCGGTCATGGAATCGAAGTAGATGAACAATCGCATGCTGATTGTTCTATTCTACTCGAATTGGCTCATGCTCTTGTATATGGCTTTAATCTTGTTCTCCGGGCATGCCAGCCAGTGGTTGCGGTTTGCTGTCACGACGCTGATTATCGGAGATTCTTAGGCTCATTCCTCTCTTGGTACGTCATGCTTACCACAAACACTCTAAATCTAAGTGAGGAAGTATGCTGAGATTGGGTGGCAAACAGTTGATTTACCAAATCGAAATGCCGGTAGTGTTCGCGCGAGACTGTTGGCCAAGCACCGTGCGACATAACTGTGGAAACTTCGAGCATCATTGGCTCCGGCGCAGGTCCAAATTAAAAAATGACACCACGTCTTGAATGGTGGCTGAACGTCGTGACCCGCAAAGCAAGTTACTTTGTTGGAAAAGTATTGTACCCTTTATTTCCCGCAGAGGCTTTACCCCTTGGCAGTTACGATTACTTCGACATTCTTCTAATCCTCAAACCCCTCAACATATGCATCTCGATCGACTCGTGACGCGGTACACTTATTAGCGCCTTGGGCCCCTTCTGAATGACGTGGTCATGATGATCATCCTATTAGGCCATAAGAGATTATTCGAGTATAGGCATCTGGTTTTCAACGGGAATGGGGGGAGTGATATTCTTCAAACAGCGAAATCGAGATTGATTCAATGATTTCACTGTGGATAGCATTACTGTGGGTTGACTGCTTTACCGTCGTAACATAATACATGACATAAGACATAAATGCCGTCTATTGCGTGTGAAGAAGTAGTAGTGGCCCTGGCCGTACTCATTACCGCTCAGGCTGGCAACTTAAACCCGGTTCTACGTAGTGCCTGGAATACGCCGCTGGGGTCGTACTTGGCCGACACCTCCTTTAGCAGGGCAATATTTTCAGCACCATACTTGCCAATAGGATCCTCATCGCCATTGGCATAGTTGAGAAACGACCAATTCTTGTTCATGCCGATGGCGTCGGCGCCCGCGTTGATTGAGTCGCGATACTCGCGCATAATCGGCTCAATGATTTCTTGATTCTCGGCTGTGTCCACAGTCAAAGCGACGAGCCACATGATAACCGGTCCGTCCGCAACAATATCCTCGAGGCCCATGACGTTGCCGCCGTTGCCGGCGCTGTGCTGCACCATGGACGGCGTGACGGGCTGCATCTGCAGGATGATTTCAAAGTTGGAGTCGGGCGCGGCGGCACGCATCTTGGCGATGTACTCCATGTTGAGGGCGTCGAGGAGGTCCATGGCGGCCAAATCGTGGGATACGGTGCCGCTGAACCAGTTCGCGCTGAAGCATGGTGTTAGCTACAGATTCAGTTTGGGACCGCGTTTGGCACTTCTCACTATAGACCGAGAGGTGTAGGCCCGGTGAACTGCACGACCAGGTCGGCGATAGAACCGATTGACGTGGTGTCGGCGACGGCCTCGATGGCGTACAGCTCGGCGAACTGCGGCGCTTCGGGGATGGCGTCGATGTTGGACAGGACAGTGACCATTTGGAAACCGGCGGCCGTGTAGATTGTGCTGACAAGGGCCTGGCTAGCAGGGTCCTCGTCCATGTTATCAGCAAAGTTGAGGTAGGCAAGGAAGACATCGTCCCTCTTGCTGCGATCGAAATTGCGGAAGCCTCCCCACATTGTGGTAGTATTCACGACATCTATCGCAGTCTCAACATCAGCTTCAGCCTGCTAGGATTTGGCTTGGAGGTCGACTGACTGAGGTCCATGCGGGTAATGAAACCAAAGTTGCCCGAGCCGCCTTTGAAGGCCTTGAACAGGTCGGCGTTCTCGCCAGCGTTCGCGTTGACGACGCTGCCGTTGGCGAGGACGACCTCGAAGTTGTCGACATTGTCGGCAGCCCAGCCCAGCCTGTTGGTGAAGAAACTGTAGCCACCACCGGTGGTGAAGCCACCAACACCAACAGGGGTCGCGCGTCCGCCAACAGTGATGACGCCGTAGGACTCGAGCGCGTGGTAGACGTCGCCCCAGCTAGAGCCGGGTTGAACGTGCGCAACAGGGCTCCCAGCTTCGTATGATGTGCCATTGAGGTACGCTGTAGGCAGGGATGTTAGCTGCCGAGTCATTGAACGGCAGCCGCATGAGCTGAAAAAAAAAAAAAAAAAAAAAAGGGTAGCCCACAGAAGTCGACGGTAACACCATCCCTGACACCGTTGGCGCCCTTCCAGGCAGAGTGCGAGCACCCTCGCATGCCAAAAGTGCAGTTATGCTGCGAGAAGATGGTGGCGACGAGGGCGACGTCCTCGGTGCTAGTCGGCATCACCATGCACCAGGCTTCCAAGGCTGAGTTGGCCGAGTAGTACGTCTCGAGACGCGCATTGTACGCCGCAGATCCCCTAGCCAGGACCTTGCCGCGGAGAAGGGGAGCGGCGGCCAGGGCACTGCACTGAACCATGCAAAGACTGTTGATTAGCTTTCATTTCGGAAATTGGCACGAGGGGAAGTTGATGAGAATAGACATGGAAGTACTTACACAAGCATGCTCAGTGCTGTTACACGACAGCGCTTGGGCCAAGCCGGCGACAGCCAAGATGATCGCAATCACGACATTCATGACACTATCTCGTCTTGCGTAGCAGCGAGAGTAGAGAAGGGGTGAAAGACGGTGAGAGTGTCGTGCGCGGTACTCAGACAAGAAGACATAGGGAGGGGAAATTTCGACAGTCACCACGAACAGTCTTTATGGCCAAGAGAGGCAATGATGAGACCACGAGGCGGGAATCATCTGCAGCTGGCCCAAATCGGTCACTGATGTGTATCATTTTCTTGTGGATGCGGATAGACGCGGGTACCCCCCATCCCAGCTGCATAAGAGATGTGAGTGAATATGATAACCGTAGGCCGCGATACATAGTCATCCTTGGCAACATATTTTCCGCAGGTGTCATGTGGTGGTTGAGGTGGTATTCAAAGCCCGGCATCCTGCAAGCGAGGGACCGTTGCCGACGATATCGATGCAGCATTCATCGCAACGATGGGGCTTGGTAGTGGTTTCGATAGCTCTCGGCTAGTCGCTTCTGCAGGTGCGGCCAGGGCCGTGTGGGCAAACCGGGGGATATCCTGGTCTCCTTGCTAGAAGCAGGCCCAATAGGGCCCGCGTCTCGAATACCAACCCTTCGGGTTCCGGTGGCTTGCACATGGCCCTCGACGTCTTCACGATAGACTTTCTGCTCGACTGGCTCGCGGGGTGTCCCTCGGGCTAGGCAACGTGAGTCCTCGGCAACGGGATCCATCCCGGTTCAGGACAAGCCAGGTTTGCCCGCGCATGGGTCCGAGTCAGGCTCCTCCGGCTCGCGCGGCCATTTATATCTTGACCGACTTCCCCAGCATGACAGGTCACGTTGCTGGCTACAACGGAAGGGAAAGCTGAAATGCCACCAACAAGGAAGTCTCTGCTTCTAGTAGGCGGCCGTCTGCGACAGGTGATATGCTGTCGCCCCGCCCACATTCCATCCGGATCGCCACTATTCTAAACCCCTCGCAGACATCATCCACAAGATGAGGCCACCTGCCGGAAGAATAAACCCGAACTCCCCCACAACGGCTCATTCCTGCTCTGAAGTGTGAACTAGGCCGGTTCACACGGAGAGCCACTCTCCCCCGGGCACGCGGCTGTGGCTAGGTGCGGGGCCGGGCGGCTTCGAGCCCCGTCCATCGGCCATGCGCGTCGCTGACTCGCACACCACATCACCCCATCTTCATAGCTTGCGATAGGACGAGACGTTTGGGTGGTCTGTTCTAGCGCCCTCGGGGGAAACGGCGTTGATGGCACGAGCCTGGGTGCTCGCTTCCAATGCCGGCACTTGGCGTGCGCTCTGTCGATCTGGCGCCAAAGGAGGCGTCGCGCAGGAATCCAGGGAGGCTCTTAAGTGAGCTGAACCGCCAAGGAGCTGCAGGCTGTGCCAGGACGCAATGGGAACCGGCAGTGCTGGAGATGCTGCTCATAACCCTTCCCAGGACATGGCCGCCCGTCCTCTGCGCCTTGCTGACCTTTCCTTTGCTCTCCTCGCTCCTCACATGCTTCCCTCCGCCCACATGCCGCAGCCATGGCCGACGACTTCCCCGTCATCGACGGCGTCCAGGTCCTCGTGCCCCCGCCCGAGGGCTACGTAGTCGACTTCGCCAACCCGCAAACCAACGCCGTCCTGCAGCACTACCTCGTCTTCGGCATCGGCGGCACCCTGGCCCTCGTCGCGCTGCTGCAGCGCTACTACACAAAGATTTTCCTGTCCAAGGGTCTGCAGGTGGATGATGGTGCGTGTTTCTCTCTCCTTCCTCCCGCTCCCGACGGATGTGTCGGCCGATGGACAAACCCGTGCGGGGAAATCTGGCTAACATTTCTTGTGCCGGGTGCTTCTAGCTTTTATGCTGCTTAGCTGGGTAGGTACCAAGCTCTGCGCGGAGGTTTCGTGAGAGGGAAGACCTGGGGCGGCGATTGACCGGTGCCTATGTTAGATGACTTCGGTAACGACGCAGGCGCTGCTCGTGTGTACGTGTGGCCGTGGCGCATCGCGGTGACGGATGGCTGACCCAGCAAGTAGATTCCATAACACAAGGTGGCCAATGTCATCATGTCTTTGAGATGTCCCTGGATCAATACCAGGACTACGCCCTCGTATGTTCAGCAACCCGGCCAGCCGACGGCCTCGGTGGGCGAATCCTGACGCGTACAGATCGCATACATTGCCGGGCCTATCTACATGCTCTGCAACGGCTTCACCAAGCTGTCCCTCCTCACATTCTACCTGAACCTCTCCCCGGAAGGCTGGTTCCGGGTCAGCGTATGGGTCGTCATCGTCCTCGTCTCTGTCAACACCATAGTCATCACCTTCCTCTTCTTCTTCCAATGCAATCCGCCGCGCATGATCTGGACGGTGCGCTACCAAGGCGGCTCTTGCATGAACGCCGCCGTCCTGTACATAGCCACGGCCGCGTCCAATGTTGTCACTGACTTCATCCTCTTCGTCATGCCGCTGCCCATGGTCCTTTCGCTGAGGTTGAGGGTGATGCAGAAGGTAGGGGCCGTCATCGTCTTCGCTATTGCATCAATGACGTTTGCTACATCGATTGGTAGAGTCTCCCCGGCTTCGCATTCTACTACATGAACGCTGCTCACAGGTGACAGTCCGATTGGTGCTCTTGCCGCCGCTTCTGAATTCGCACGATGTACCCTATGATTCGAGTATCCCAAACGTGTGGACGTAGGCACCCCCGCCATCCTTGTCGCTGTACTGCCGTGCTTATTCAAACATCCAGCTTCGTTGAGGCCAATCTCTTCGTCATCTGCGGTTCCATGCCCACCCTGCGCAAGTTCTTCCGCCACGTCGCCCCCAGGATCATGGGCAGCTCTGGCGGTTATGCCTCATCCCATGGCCCTTACATACAGGGCGCGTACCGCCGTCCGTCGCACAACGAGCAGGACCGTTCGCGGAAGCAGCGCAGACCCTACGCCCGGTTCCCCGAAGAAAGGGAACTAGAAAATTTTTCACACGACTGCACATCACCGAATGTCGAGGACGATCTGGAAGCCGGCTCGACAACGGTGGATACTGTGGCTAGGAGCAACGGAAGTATAGAAGGTGCTGAGAAGGGCGAAATGGGATAACCACAATGAGAATGCGATATTTCAGATCAACACGGTGATGGTTCGGTAGGACTGAGAAATCTTGACCGCAGATGAATTAGTCTTGCGCTCATTCTTGTTTGGGATATGTCGGCTGTCATTTGCATGCACATAGATTGCCAGGGAAAAAGGAATATCCATGGGTTGGGTCGCACAAGGTCTTTTTGCGCAAGGCGCACTTTTGTAGAACATCTAATTGCATTGAAAGAGACATCGCGTTACGTGAGCTCATACATCCAATGGGGCCGTTCTTTCATCTGCATCAAATTCGTCCGTCCTTGTTCATCCTTGTATCCCTCGAGCAAGCTCTTCCTCATGACTCTTCTCGGCGCCGGTCTTCCAGTGAACAATTCGAACTGAGCAAAGCCCTGCTCCGGCAGCAAGTCGATGCCGTCCATGACCACCCAGCCCTTGGACGCACGCGCCCTGGCTTGTCGCAGCAGCGGCGTGTCCAGGTTCTTGTAGCCCAGCTCAATTATAACGCCGCCTGTGGGGCTCTGCAGCCATTCATCTGGAGCTTCAAAGTCCGGGGCAGGCACGTCGCCAATGCGATGGGTTGGTATGCAAGATATTATGATGGTAGGAGAACGCAGGTTAGCAGCCCAAGGCCCATCGAGTGATTCGATGATGTGGAAGCGGGTGTCCCGGCCACCGCCAAGGTGTTGCGACTCCTCGTTATCAAGCAGCGTTGTGAAGTGTCGGACAAGTTTCTCGGCGTTGGCGTGGGTGCGGTTGTAGATGGCGATATTGCGCACTCCAACTTGCAGCATTGCGTATACTGCCGCGCGAGCCATACCTCCGGCACCAACAATCAAGCCGCACGTAGCAGACCGTACAGCGTTGGCGGGAGACAACCCTCGACGGATACACGCACGGATGCCAATCCAATCCGTGTTTTCGCCATACAGCGCTTTGACAGGCCCTGCCCTGTTGACATTGTTGAAGAAGGCCGCCCCTTGCGGTATCGAACCATCCGGGTTCAAGTGTCGCACGGGAATCAGCGTGTTGACAGAGCCGATACACGAAGCGTGCCGACTTAGCGAGTGAGTCAAGGAGATGACCTCGACCTTGTATGGCTGTCCGAAGGAGGCGCCGCCAAAGTGCGGATCCTCAATGAGCTGCCTAATGCCACTCAAAGTGTCCACCGAGTGAGGGTTGTATTGGTGGGGGATGCCGCACGCCTGAAGGGCCGCGTTGTGCATGGCAGGAGAGGCACTGTAAGACACATTGACGCCGAATACGTAAAGCTTCATGTGATCGTACACGAAAGATGAGGCCAGAGCCCTGGTTGCTTCCACGGCCGTAAGACACGAGGTTGGCGGTCGAGGTATTTGACTGTTTTCAGGAGCCACGAGGGTGAGGATGGGGTTGAAACACGCAGAGTGTCGACCGTTGGCCGATATGTTGTAGGCCGTCAATGGTAGTGACGGGCCAGGCAAAGCAGCGACTGCGCCCCGGAAACGGGATGCGTCGAGGTGATCTTCGACATGGATGGCATGGCGCAGCAGTCGAACCATGTCGCAACCTACCAAGCAGGCTTTGCGGTACATCGACACCCACAAATCGCTATCCCAAGAGATATTTGATGTGTATGTGCCGATGATCCTC
This sequence comes from Stachybotrys chlorohalonatus IBT 40285, assembly GCA_000732775.1. Taxonomy (NCBI): domain Eukaryota; kingdom Fungi; phylum Ascomycota; class Sordariomycetes; order Hypocreales; family Stachybotryaceae; genus Stachybotrys; species Stachybotrys chlorohalonatus. The sequence goes on along the minus strand of KL659316.1, from coordinate 142,893 downwards.
GACCGCCGCCTGGCTCTGCATATACTCCGAAGGTGAGACTCGTCCATGTGAAGGTCGACCGTCACCATCTCCGGAGCAAGCCGCAGTGCATGATTCACGAGATCCATGTATAAACGGCGATGGTTTTCATCGGTAGAGGAGCTCAGCTCTATGTGTAGGATGATGGGCACCACGGCGCTTCTCCTCACGATACCTATGGCGTGGGTCATGTCGCTGGCTAGGCCAAGATATGCTGCGACGGCGGTGTTCTCGTGCGACTTCAGGGTTTCCGGGCTAACGGTTACTTGTATCGCATCAACACCCGTCATCATCTCCTCCATGTCCACCTCTCCCCTGACTATTCTTGACAACGGCAGTTCGAGAGCATAGGTGAAATATCTGTCCTCCAAGGGGACCGCTGCGAGAGGGAAGACTGATTCTATGAGTGGTATCGCTGATGGAGGGTAGATGAGAGACAGGAACTTTTTGAGGTGTCTCTCGGCCTGCTTCAGAGTGAGGTAGGGGGCGGCTTGTTGAGCGGTAGGCGTAGAGGCGCCGGGAACGCGTGCGGGTGTTTCGCTGACATTGAAGAATTCGTAGTTGGTGCAAGTGCGGAACATGGCATTGCTCAGATCCAGCAAGTCACGCACTCTGCCCATGTCTTCCATTTTGAGGTGTTCCCTGATGGCGTCTGCGTCCCTAATGACGTGGACGACAGGATTTGTCTCGCAAAACTCGCGCAGCACGTGCTGCACCTGCTGGTCCATCCAGGAGCACACAATGATGCTGTTCTTGCCATTCTGGCCGAGTGTCTTCTGGAGGATTCGCAATTGTTCGCGGCAACAAGTTGTAGCACCGTGTAACTTTCGGTACGCCCAGCTCGACATGCCCATGTCGCGTTGAAAGACCACCTCCATGTCAACAACGCTTCTCTTCATGGCGGCCGAGGCCATGATAGCAAGGGTTGACTTGCCCGATCCCCGGATTCCAATAAGCACAAGCGAGGCATCGGGTCGGAAGTTGGGGAGCGGCTCGGCGGCTGGGCATGTTGGAGAGGACGATCGGGTCGTCGCTGCGCTCGCGGAGTCGAATGGGAGGAACTTGAGGGGTCGCAGGTCGTCGATGCGGCGGGCTTCGGGGCCCAGCATCGCGGAAAGCTGTTCATCGAGTCAGCAACGTGCTATATAAGACCAGACAAGGAAGGGGCGCACCGATCTCTTGACACCAGCCATGGTGGCCAGAGCAGACAAAGCCCAGCCACTGCCGTTCGGCGTTGAAGATGTCAATACTGTGCCGCCAATCGCCCGAGATATGCCAGCGTCTCGTGGACCGAGTGCATCAACACGAAGCAGAGCAAGCAGGAGCGGTCAGCCTCCGATCAGGGCACGTGTGGACGGTGGTGACCCATCCCTCGGTTTGACGGACAATCCCCAAGATGGTGCCTCTGTGGAGGCCCCCGTCGCGACAGGGCACTTGGCGTGGTGGGGGGGTTGGCGGTTAAGTATTTATCCGGCAGCGATCTCCCCAAGGGTTCGTCGCTTCCCCACGAGCCAACAACCTGGCTCCCCTCCACATTCCCCATGTTTCAGCGCCCCAAGCCACCATTCATCAGCAAGGCAGTCCAAAACAGCTCGCGGCTGACCTTTGCTTGGTTGCTGCTTGGTCAACGACCTACGGGGTTGTCGCCCGGATCCCTCCAAGCATGACCATTCCGTAACCCGGGCCATGCTCGTCGCTTCCCCATCCTCCATTCCTCGACATCGAAAGCATGTCTTCGAGCAAGAAGCGAGCAGCAGCAGCAGCGGCAGACGAAAACGCCCCAGACGGTTCCGTCTCCCCGGCCCCGGCCAAGAAGCGAAGGGTTTCGCTGGCTTGTAACTCGTGCCGCGCTGCTCGTGAGAAGTGCGACGGTCGACGGCCGCATTGCGGCACATGCGTTGCCAACAAACGCACCTGTACCTACCCTCCGGCGTCCAAGAAACGAGGTCTCAAGACTGGCTACCTCCGCACCATTGAGCTTTCGTTGGCTTGGATCTTTGACCAGGTTCCCGGCAGCGAGAAGGCACTGCGCAATCTCCTAACCAGGAACGACGGTCGTGATGGCGCAAAGTTCCTCAAGAAAGAGGATGCCGCGGCTGCAAGGCTACACAAACGATGGAGCAAGAGTCAAGTCCACAAGGATATCGCGAGGCTTCTATCTGACGGTGGCCCGCCCGTGCCCGACTCGTCCGAGGAGTCAGATACCGAAGGGGATGGGGGCGAGATCCCTCCCATCGATGCTTCCATCGTGGATCAACTTCCCGGAACGGATGCAGTCCAACAAACGTTCCTTACGGCTCTACCGATATCCGGTTCAACAGACCCTACCAGGCTGAGGTTGCCGAACCATTGGCGGCGACTCCTCGACATTTACTTATCCTATACACACTGCTGGTTCCCCATACTCGACCACAACTCCCTTGTGCATACGGCCTCTTCTTACAGTTACAATGCTAAACCCAAGAGCTCACTACCCTCATGTCATGCCGAGCTATGGGCTGCTCTGGCTGTGGCAAGTTTCCAGGATTGGGCTTCGTCGGTACCGTACGAAGACGCCTCCCTTACTCCTTCCGCCATATACTCCATCGCGATAAGCCTTGTACCAGACGGCCCGCTGGACCTCGCACACATTCGCGCTCTTCTCTTACAATCTCTCATTCTACTCGGGCGTGGAAGATATTCTGAAGCATGGCTGTTAGTTGCTCGAGGTACCCTGGCGTTACCGCATGTAGGACAACGGCATCCAGGCACACCAGCCGAGTTCGACTCCGCCGAAGGCAACGTCTCTGCCGCCTGCTTCATTCTAGATACCCTCTTGGCCCTGTGCTTAGGGAGGCGTCCTTATAGCAGAGGCGGTTCCGTAGATGAAACGCCCTCTTCAGCGCGTCCAGACATATTAACCACTGCAGTCTGGCATCCAGTCCGGGGACTGGCCAGTTCTCAAACGGAACAACATTCATCAACGCCGATAGCTCAGCCTCTTTTTGCGTTTCAGCAGCTTTACAAATTCAGCAAGGTCTTGAACTCCAGCATCGACGGAACCGACACATGTCAATGCAACACCAAGACCCACCCAGGTACCCTCGCAAAGTGCCTGGATCCGCATTTCAACTTCTGCAATTCTCTAATGGACTCGACGCCTGCAGTACCGTCTGCATTTCTGCTGCAGTCAACCTACCTTGCGGCCAACGTAGCTCTTTCTCCTACTTGCCGGGCTTCTCTGTTATCCACACTCATGGAGGCGGTCGAGTCGTGCATCTCACATTTTGGAGTTGGCGGCACGTGCCCCATCATTTCAGCATTGATGGCTTACGTCCAGCGGAGAGGCATGATGGAGAAAATGCACGAAGCTGAAAGCCCCAGGTGGGAAACGAGATTGACTATGCTGAGAGGCGTCTGGGCCGCTGATAAAATGGACTACGGGCCCACTGCCCTCCACGAGACTCCCACGCCTGCGTCTGGAGCTCTTTGGCCAACGCCAGGCGACTTGGCACAGGGATATACACTTCCCCAGGTCGACTATCCCCACGCGCCTGCGGCGCTCCAAGACGAGCGCCTGGGGTTGGCCTTGGACCCGACGGCTACGCCTTTACCCCTGGGAGCGGGCGACTCTTACCCTTCTCCGGCATTTACCAGAGGATACCCGGGGATGTCACGCTACTCTGCCATTGAAGGGCTGCAGAGCATTGACTACGACGCGATTCTAGAGGACCTAGATTGTACGGACGGAGGGGTTGACATGGACTTGCAGTTCATGACCAACCTGGGCTTTGCCCCGGGTTGTGATCTGGGAGACAAGGTGTTCAGAGAGAGCCTAGGCCTGATCGACGATATACCAGCGTCGGGTGGTTAATATCATATTCCACGGTTTGTACCAGTGTGCCCATAAGCATTCTCCTACGCCCGCCTTGCCAGTGAGCGTGTTTGAATTTACACACTATACTTTGTTGTAGTTGCAGCAAGGTAAACGATCAATAATTTCCCAGCCCCATAACCGGCCTGAGACATCTGGCGAACTCTCTGGGATGTTACCGGTCGGCATCGTCAATGCTGGGTCTTTAGTTCATATGCACCCCAGGTTACCGATGCAACTCAGGATAAGAACTTATCCATCCCGGGTCATGTGCCCCGCACGTCCTTGCGTCACCGTTACTGAGGGTTGCCTGAATGCAGCAACAACCCCTGCAAAGGACTGCGATAAGGAGAGGCCCGCGGGATTCATTCGGGTGAGTAGCGACGTCACTAAAGAGATTCTGGAAGTCGCAGTTGTCAAATCTCCCCCGACAGACTTCATCGTAGGGAGTATCAATGATCCTAAATTGTCTATTCCTGCATGGCACGTACGAGTCAGGTTTGAGTGTCCTAGGACCGGCTTGCTAAACTTAGCTGGGAAACGCAGACCGCAATACTAGACAAGCTTTTGCTGGGCCTCAGCGTAAGGACTCTTCCTGCTCGGGGAAATATCCCAGTCCATCCAAGCATCCGTCTTAGCCTACGACCGTTAGTCTGGACTCGCCGAATCGCTAACTCGTGCGGGCTAACAAACCCACAGTTCGAGGCACGCTCTGCTGTGCTGTAACCCCGGCTCCCCACCATCACGACACCCGCATAGCCGATCAGACTCTCAACTGCCGCCTGGGCCCTTGGGCTCCTGCTGTCACCGCCTGTGGGGTAAACCTTTTCCAGGACCTAAAACTTTGCGGAGAGGAGACGCAACGCTGCAGCGAACAGCATAATCCGGGGTTGAGACAACCCTTGTTACCCCAGATGATATAATAAGAGCCCGCGGCCGACATCATCGCTCGCCTCTGGAACTCGACAATTCCCCCTCCTCCATCTTCACCTCACCTCGTCTCATCTGGCACTGGCAGTACACGCCGCAGCCATGTCTATCCTCACTCTCAAAGAGGACCGGCCAACGCCGAAATGCGTCTACAACTGGCGCGTCTACCTCTGCGCCGCAACGGCCTCCTTTGCCGCGTGCGTCATTGGCTACGACTCGGCCTTCATCGGTACCACGCTCGCCCTGCCGTCCTTCATGGAAGAATTCAGATTTGCCGAGTACGACCCGGCCGACCTTGCCCTGCTGCGTCAGAACATCGTCTCGGTGTACCAGGCCGGCGCCTTCTTCGGCAGTCTGGCTGCGTACGTGACAAGCTACTTCCTGGGCCGCAAAAAGTCTCTGCTCCTCTTCACCTGCGTCTTCATGGTCGGCGCCGGCATCATGCTTGCTGCGAGCGGGAGCGTGGGCGTAGGGCCCATCGTCGGCGGCCGTGTGCTTGCCGGCTTCGGCGTCGGCGGCCTGTCCAACATGACACCCATCTACATATCCGAGCTTTCGCCCCCGGCCATCCGTGGTAGGCTCGTCGGCCTGTACGAGCTGGGCTGGCAGATTGGCGGCCTGGTGGGCTTCTGGATCAACTACGGCGTCAACAACACCATGGAACCGTCGCGGTCGCAGTGGATGGTGCCTTTCGGCGTGCAGCTCATCCCCGGCGGCCTGCTGTTGATGGGCGCGCTGGCGTTCCCGGAGTCCCCCCGCTGGCTCTTCCTTAAGGGTAAGCGCGAGCAGGCCATGAAGGTTCTGTGCTGGCTGCGACAGCTTGAGCCGACGGATGTGTACCTTGTGGAGGAGGTTGGATACATCGACGAAGAGCTCGAGCGCTTCCGCCGCGAGGTTGGCGCGGGCTTCTGGAAGCCCTTCCGGTCCCTCAAGGAAAGACGAATCCAGTGGCGGTTCCTGCTCGGCGCCCTTTTGTTCGTTTTCCAAAATGGTCCGTCGCATACCTACCCCCGTCACCTGATAGCACTCTAACGATGTTCCAGGTTCCGGCATCAACGCCATCAACTACTACAGCCCTACGGTGTTCCGGTCGATCGGCATCAGGGGCACCAACACGGCTCTGCTGACGACGGGCATCTTTGGCGTGGTCAAGACGTCGCTCACCTTTGTGTGGCTGCTGGTGCTGATCGACCACCTGGGCCGGCGTCTTCTGCTGATGATTGGTGCCATTGGCGGCTCGCTGTGCATGTGGTTCATCGGCGCATACATCAGGATCGCCAACAACGTAAACAACGAGAGCCAGGAGACGTCGCTCGACTCGGGCGGCATTGCAGCCGTGTTTATGTTTTATCTGTGGAGTAGGTTCACCTCCAAATGCAACAAGATCCGGCAGCGACTAACAGTGATTTCCCAGCCGCCTTCTACACCCCCTCGTGGAACGGCACGCCCTGGGTGCTCAACTCTGAAATGTTCGACGCCAACACGCGGTCGCTGGGCCAGGCCAACGCGGCGGCCAACAACTGGCTATGGAACTTCATCATCTCGCGCTTCACCGAGTCCATGTTCAACGCGTGGGGCTACGGCGTGTACTTCTTCTTCGCGTCCCTCATGATCGGCTCCTTCTTCTTCGTCTTCTTCTGCGTGCCCGAGACCAAGAGCATCCCGCTCGAGGCCATGGACCGCCTCTTCGAGGTCAAGCCCGTCTGGCGCGCCAACAAGACCGTCATGGACGAGCTGCGCCTGCACGACGAGCACTTCCGCGACGCTGCCGATGGCGTCGACCTGAGCGAGGAGAAGATCGAGGCGGGTGCGCGCGAGGTGGAGCGGAGGTAGGAGCTCACGTGGCTGGGAAAGGGGGGGAAATGAGTTTGGGGTAGGATGTGTTGGATAGATTGGTGTATAGAGGGTGGATCTGTTAGTACGTAGTGAAAGCACATCGTGTAAATTCCTACATTCACAGAACACAGTGTCAAATACCATGTTCGACAAGTACACAAACCAAAGCTCCTTAAACCTTTCAACACTTGCCATTTTCCAGGTTCTCTTTGCAACCAGATCACAGCAATGCCAGGAATACTATACGCTCCGTGACTCCTTCATCTTCTCACCATAATCAAAAACAAATCTTCCATACCAAGCTGCTCACATAATAATCAAACATCATGTCTCCCGCAACCGTACTCACCACCGCATTGACACGCGAGCATTGGTCTCTTTTTTTCCTCGAGAGAGTCTTCTGAGAGATGTAGATTCATTTTTTGAACGACACTGTCTGCGGCGGCGGCGGCGGCGGCTGCATGTATCAGGTGCCTCCTGGTTCATGCAGTTGTCCGCTTGCAGTTTCTAGAACCGTATGGTGCAATACCGCACGCGTCATCAGTGAAATAATCGGGCTATGTGCAAGGCTGAATCTATAACCGCTGTTCCTCGGCAATTGTGTTCCTCCATGGTTGGATATGCCTTTATCCATCGTCCACACCTTCCACGCCGTCCGTCCCTGCACCGCACCCACACACATCACCAATATATGTCCACAGCCAACGACACCCCTCCCCCGGCCCCTTTTTCGAACACACGACCAACCATCCACCCACCAGCCAGCCCCCTTCCACAATGCCCCGTCGCATCCTGCTCATCAACGGACCCAACCTCAACCTCCTCGGCACGCGGGAGCCGCACCTCTACGGCGCCACGACCCTGGCCGAGGTGGAGTCCCTGGCCGCCTCGCACGCCGCCGCGCTCTCGTGCTCGCTCGAGGCCTTCCAGAGCAACCACGAAGGCGCCATCGTGGACCGCATCCACGCCGCGCGCGGCGTCGCAGACGTCGTCGTCATCAACCCGGGCGCCTACACGCACACCAGCGTCGCCATCCGCGACGCCCTGCTAGGCGTGGGAATTCCGTTTGTGGAGCTGCATGTGAGCAATGTCCACGCGAGGGAGGAGTTTCGACGGCATTCGTACTTGAGCGATAAGGCGATCGCCGTCATCTGTGGGCTGGGCGTGTTTGGGTACCAGGCTGCGGTTGAGTTTGCGGCCAAGCATATCAAGATCGAGCCGAAGCTGTAGCATAAATCAAACAATCCATATGAAATAGAAAAAAGAAACGTCTTATTCATTATGAGCATACATACAACGTGACCGCTAGAAAGAAAAGAACCACAAGAACTTCTACAACATCGCCTGCATCCTCTCCTCAGCAACCCTCTCCCCCCTCAACCCCAACTCACCCACCATCCGCCCCCACGCCCTCGCCGCCCTCCTCGCCATCTCCTCGGGCACGTCCTTATCCGCCTCGGCCAGCCTCCTATTGAACACCTCGAAGCTCAGCCAGCCTTCGAAGCCCAGCGCCCCCACGATGGCCTCCAGGATCGCCCGTGTCGGCAGGTACGCGCCCTGGCGCTCCTCGCCGTAAAACAGCCTCGCGTTGCGCGACCAGCTCATCCGGCTGGGCTGCTCCGGGTTGTAGAAGGCGTGGGACGGGGTAAGCGGTGCGGCGAGGCGCTCGCCGTCGGCGACCTGCACGAGGAAGACCTTGGATACGTCGACGGCGGATACGAGGCGTTGGAGCGTGTGCATGGTGGCCGCGTCGGCGTCCGGGGTGCGTCCCGTGGTGCTGCTGGGGTCGGCGAAGACGCGGCCGGCGATGTTGAAGGTATCCAGGCAGATGCCAAAGTTGTCCCTGTCCACCCTCCTGACAATATCCCAGCTCTGCTCCCACGTATTCACCCTCGTGCCCCAGCACAGCGCCTCATACGCCACCTTCACCACCGGGTCCCGCCGCGCCGCCATATCCGCCACCTCCCTCAAGTCGGCGACGGCCACGTCGCCATCCTCCGCCACCTCCCTCTCCGGCAGGAAACTGCTTGGGATTAGGATCAAATCCGTGCCCAGCGCCCGCGCCAGCTCCAGCCACAGCTCGGCGTCCCGGAGGCGTTCGCGGTGTGCCTCGCGCGACACGAGGCCCTCGTAGTGCATGAGCGGCTGCAGGCAGACGATGGCGAGGTCGAGGGAGCGGCAGTGCGCGCGTATGGCGGCGGCGGCGGCCAGCTGGTCCTGCGGGGAGGCGGCCGGCGAGCGGGCGAGCAACTTGGCGAAGTCGACGAGGTCCTCGTAGAAGACTTCGATGCCGCGGAAGCCGTAGCGGGCGGCCATGTCGAGTTTGTGGAGGAGGGAGTGGCCGGCAAAGGAGCGGCCGAGGGACATGGTGCATATGCTCGGTTTGTGTGCCATGGTTACCAAGGGCTGTGCAGTATTTCCAGGATGAGCAGAAGGGGCTTGTCTTGACAGAGTATAAGTGGTATGAAGAGCCAAGAAGAAGAAAGAATCAAGTATCAGGCGCTGATACAAGAGCAGGCGTAAGTGGAAAGGCAGTTGATATGGTGTAATCAATGGGATAGGCGGATAAACGTCTAGACAGCAACTCGCAGCCTGGTGCCATATATATGGCCAGTCGTTGGACAGGGCGGATATTGGCGGTTATCTAGACGATGTAATCCGCAGGCCATGAAGAATGGTTTCGATCATCCGGGTCTGACGGTAAGATGGATTCAACTTTGTTATTCCTGGATAGCAATCATCTCGTTTCGGTGGGCAAGTCTCGCAGCCATTACTACCTGCTTTTCTTGGACAAGTAGCCTGGATAATCACCTGTTTTATTCCTCCCTCACCACACTCCATCCACCTATCGCCACAACCACATCCTACGGCTTCCCCTTGGGCCATGATGCAACCCGTCGTTGATCCGGAGGCTACGGGATAAACCATTACCCTCCCGGGTGGACCCCCATCAACTCTCATCCGCGGCATCGCCTCCCCCACCAAAGCCTCTCCGCAATCCAACCCACTCACCCTCTCCACAACGACGGCACTGCGAAACCCCCATCACCGCCATATACTTTGCCGACTCTAAAACGGCAAAACGACGTTCCCCCTGCTCGTCAACGCCGACGAACCACATATGACTATTGGCAGGGAGTTTCACTAATCCGCGGCATCCGTGTTAGCTTCACTTGCTGCCATTACAAGTACACGCACTCACTCACTCACCCACTCACCCATCATGTAACCAGACCTCCCAATGACAACAAAAACAACAACACCACCAGCACCACCCATTCGCCAACAAACACACTTCACACACTTCTTCACCATGGCACTCTCCCCGTCCTCCCTCCCAGACGCCTCCCTCGCCTCCCAAACCGCACAGTTCGACCGCCACGGCTACCTCTTTGGCCAACACATCACACACTCCCTCTCCCCGCTGCTCCATGATGTTGTCTACCAGAGCCTCGGCCTGCGCTGGGGCCAGGTCAGGCTCGACTCGGCCGACGTGCCCCATTTCCTGCAGCTGGCGCAGCATCCCAGCTTCTACGGTGCGTCTCGCCCATGTAGTCTCTGTTAAGCGGCGTTGGTGTGCTGACCCTCCTAGGTGCTTCTGTGACCATGCCGAACAAGGTCGCCATCATCCCCCACCTCGACCACCTCACCCCTGAGTGTCGCGCTGTCGGCGCCTGCAAGTACGTCCCTCCGCTTCTCCCATTCCATTCCATTCCATTCTCCTCATACTAACAGTCGTCCTCCAGCACCCTCTTCCTCCGTACCTGTCCCACTACCAGTCGTCGCCTCCTTTGTGGCGCAAACACCGATGTCGTCGGCATCCGCGACAGCTTCCTGCGCAACGACGCCATCCCCGAGTCCACCTACCGCGCCCGCCCGGCTCTCGTCATCGGCGGCGGCGGCGCCGCCCGCAGCGCCATCTACGCCCTGCGTGAGCACCTCTCCGTCGCCGACATCTACCTCGTCAACCGCGACCCGGACGAGGTCGCCGCCGTGCGCCAGCACTGTGACGCGGCCGGCTACGGCGGCGCCTCCCTCGTCCACGTCTCCTCCGTCGAGCAGGCACACGCCCTCCCCGCGCCGGGCGCCATCGTGGCCTGCGTGCCGGACTTCGAGCCCGCCACCCCGGGGGAGATTCTGGCCAGAGACATCACCGATGCATTCCTGAGCAAAGGCGAGCAGAAGGGCGCCATGCTGGAAATGTGCTACAACCCCACACCGTTTACGAGGCTGGGTGCCTTGGCCGAGGGAAAAGGCTGGCAGGTCATTCTCGGAACAGAGGCCATGCTATGGCAGGGCCTGGAGCAGGATCGCTACTGGACAGGGAGGACGATTGACGAGATGCCGGTGAAGCAGGTCAAGGAGGCCATCGAAGGGGTGGTCAAGCAGCGGGCAAGGCAGAATAGGCTGTAGAAAATGTACATGTAAGATTAAGTTTGAGCGATTGTCGTCCTATAGCAACATGAAAAAGGCGAAAAAGCACCACCACATGCAGCAAGTTACACCTCGGATTGTGCAGGTTGCTGGAGGACGATGCCATACTGAAGCGCCACATCACAAAGTCTACGAGATGCAATCACAAACTTTTCCATTAATAGGGCATTGACTTGTTGACTTCTCACATTCATCCTCTGTATACCTAAACTAAGCTCCCTGTCCTCAGCCAATGTGACAGGCTTTTCCAGGAACATACCAGTCCCGCAAAACAAAAAGCAGTAAAGAACCCATTTTTATTCCTTCCATTCAACGCACAACCTCGCCCCTTAAGCGCCAGTGTTGAGGCTCGCCAGTCCCAATCAAGGTCTGAGCAGAGTCCTCCGGTATCAATCGTATGCCTCCGTCCCCGGGAATCAATCTCCCAAGGATAACACTGGGAAAATCACAAACAGAAAACAGCATTATGAATTTTGCATGACCGCCGTGAACCACGACAGCCATTCTCGTGACGTAGATTGCGGTGAAAAGCGTAAAGCAGGAAAACCGACGGGGCTGCTGGTGCCTTAGCTCCCAGGCCAAAAGAAAACCCCTCAAAACGCCTGTGCTGCAAGCAATAACGAGCAAGTGCACCATGACCACAGGTGAATCCAAGGAAAACTCCAGGCCACTCCATTAAGTGGCAGATGCTCCCGAAACGGGCCAAGAAAAGAAACTTCGCCATGCGTTGATTAAGCAACGGGGGCATTATAAACGACAATGAGGAAGTGGTGAATAGGTGACACGATGCGATGGGCTCGAAATCGGGATGGTTTGGGTGCGCCGAGTCATCGCGCTGGACGTAGTCGTGGCAAAAGGTTGTAGGTTAGGGACGACACCATCTTGCCTACGTCTCATGTCCCGGCGCGGCTGATGAGACAGTCATCTTCGTTCGGGCTCTAGCCTAAAATAGCTGTCGCACCATGAGCCTCGCCGCTCCAGGGGAAACGTTCCGCCAGCACCTGCTGGGTGTGGTATGGGAATTCGTTCGACGCACCGACGGAGAGAGACAGGGGAGAAGACGACCTGGCCGAGGCTGAGGCCTTGGGCGTCGACGCCTGGCTGCCGGCCGAGACTGGCGTGTAGCTCCTCAAGGGCGAAGGACCGACGGCGTGGTCATAAATCATATTCGTTTGGGGAGACATGCGAATAGCGTGGTGCGCAGCTCCGTGCACTTGATTACCCATCTGGGGGCTTCCAGCAGACGAGTTGGTGCTACCAGTGCTGAAATCTTCAACACCGTCGAAACGACCCATCTTCAGGGTGCCATCGTTCATCGTAGGGCTTGACTGCTTCGAGCCGAACTATATGCAGGATTCTTGTTAGTAAGAGTTGCCGTCACACAAGTGCTTCGGCCGAAGCCTCTCTCCCGACCAAACAGCATCGGTTATCAGGACCACGGGGCACGTAGATTCCGAGGCTCGATCGAGAGTGGGGGATCGGTGGAGTTGAAGTGTAGACCAGGTGTACGTACAAAGCAGTATTTGTTGACCAGTTCCTCGTACGATGCACTGGGCAATCCGGTAACGGGTGAACTAGTTCCCGGCACCGACTCAGGCACAATGCCAGGGACAGGGGAGCCGGCCTGAGGAGGGCTGGTTTGGGGGTAAGAACCGCGGACGTTGCTCTTCATATAGAGTGCATCCCGATCCTTATCCTTCCCAATGGAGTCTTTGGCAGCCTGAACCGCGGCGCTGAGGGAGGCGCCAAAGTCGTAGCGGTTGGCGAAAGCGACGCCGCTGGGCGACGAGAGGTCCTTGGTCAGGTTATCGCTGGCTAGGTTGTTGGTTGACCTGGATTTGAGTCGAAGCCCGCCAGCACCCGAACCCGTCTCGCCCAGATACTCGTGGATGGGCTGGTCAAAGTTGAACTTGGCCTCGTCATCGCCGAACTCATTGAAGGCGACAGGCATAGACTTAGGACGAGGGGCGCCGGCGGCATTCTGCCTACGATTGCTGCGTGGCAAGCCGTTAGCGGGCCGGGATGCAGCACCCAGGTTGCGGTTCTTGCCATTCTGTGGCAAGTACTTCTTCCTGAAGTCCACCTGGAAGTTGGAGCCGCTGTTGTTGTCCCAGTATTCTTGGCCATTAACGAAGTAACGGATGCAGAAGAACAGCGTCTTGGTCTCGAGGTTGGCCATGTCGGACAGCTTGATGGAAAAGGTGAAGCGGTCGCAGCCGATGGGCGTCTCTCTCGGACGGATCTCATGGCTGTACTCGGCAGTCACCTCCGAAGTAGTCTTCCAGTAGTCGAGGGTGAATCGGCAGTTGACAATCTTGTGGAATGCAATGTTGGCCACGGCGATGGACCCCAGCAGCGACTTCTGGTCCCCAGAGAGCCAGACCTTTTCCAGGCGGACAGGAAGCGTCTTCCTGGAGTTGGTGTCCTGGGGGAAGTTTGGAGTGATCATCTCCCACTCGTAGGGAGGAGACCGAGCGCCATTGCGGCGCTCCTGGTCCGAGGGGAAAGGATATTCGGTATCGCTATCGTAGTTATCAACGGGGGAGGAGCCCGCGCTGACTGCCAAGGGGCGGTCGACCTGCAAAAAGTGTCGAACGTGCTCTAGATGGGAGTCGAAGTGTACAGCCTTGGAATACACGGGCGTGCCAGGCATGCTTGAGGGTCGTCGTCGAGAAGGGGGACGTAGAGCAGGTCGGACCAGCTCGCCCGACTTCTTGCGCACCATTTGGGGCTTCTTCCTAAGCTCGTCCTCGGAGTCTTCCTCCGAGGCCGTCAACGAGTTCTCAGCAGACTTGGTCATCTTGATATGGGACTCGGTAGCGGACCGCTGATGGCCAGCTCTGCGTGTTAGGGTCGTCAAATCGCCAAGGGCGCCGGTGCTAAAGCTTATGTGGAGAGGTGCCGTATTCTCCTGGGTAGGAGTAGCATCGTCGGCGTCCTTGCGGGGAGGTGAAGTTTCGCGCTGCAGAGAGATTTGGTTGACGGCATCCCTCAGGTCCTTCAGGTTGGTCAATTTCCTGCCGCGAATCTCAGGCCCCTCGTCGTCGCTACCGGACGAGGCAGACTCGGGAGGAGACAGCATGGCACCGTTGGGCATGCCGCGATCGCCAGTCACCGGGGGAGGCGACTGTCGCACGCTGGGAAGGGCAGCGACCATGGCCTGCAAGTCGTCCGAGGTGCCCTGGGGGGTCAAGGGGCCACTGAGGGCTCCATCGCCAATGGCGGAGAAGGAAGGGGTCCGCCGGTGCTTGTTTAGATACGAGGCAGATCGGGGGAGCGACGGTCTCGTGGACCCGGTCTGAAAGGAAGGACGTCGGCTGGCATCAGGCGACGCGGACGCAGATGAGGCTGGCGATCGGTGGGTGGGCGGCGTGTAAGGCATCCCCAGATCTTGCGTCGGGCGGCGGACGGGACGAAGACCTGTGGCTGGCGCCTTTACCCGTGGGAAAGGAGACGGGACGTAGGACGTTGGGAGGATTCAGGGTCTGGAGAATGAAGCCGAAGTCGATAGTGACGAGGCGGCAGGTTAATCGGCTAAAAGGCTTAATTCATAGGGTGGAGGTTTGGACGCGTGCCAGATGGTCCAAGGATGCGGGATGGAGATTGTTGGAGGCTGGAAGGCACCAGTCAGTTGGTTTCGACAAAGAAAAGTACGGCAGATCGAACAAGAAAGAGCAGGAAAGACCGGATATGGCTTGTTCGCGGGCAAAGCGGGTAGGTGGTGGTGGCGAGCTTTAGGAAGTGTGAAAGCTGGGCATTCGTAATCCCAGCCTGTGCTCACACACATTTCTCAAAATCCCACAAAGAAACGATGATACGGTGAAACGAATGGCAGCGATGCATGCGACAGAAGACTTACATATTATGGGCTGGTAGCAGCTGCTACTGCTGGGGCGGGCTGTCAAACGCGGCTCTGCACAAGAACGAGCTATGGGCAATATTCCAGCAACCAAAGCAAGTCAACGCAGGCACAGCGGATGGCTCGGGACCCAAGATGCAGGAAGCGATGGTTGATCGTGTGTTGTTCGACAGGAAAGCGTGCGAGCCTGGAATTGATGTGAATCGTCGACGTCACGCAGGAACGGCACGAAGCAAAAGCAAAACCCGTCGAGAGTAAGTGATATTAGAAAGAGGAATGTGGTTGAGACCGGGGGGGTGGGTTTGGTTGGTTTTGCTGGGTGGGCACTGCCTTGGTCGAGAGGATGACGGTGGGGGTTCAGATCTGTTTTCGTCCGCGGCTACCGTCAGTGAAGAGGTCGAGGTCGAATTGCCAAAGGGCAAGATGTGTGGAAGGACTCCGAGCTGAGGGCGAGAAGGTTGATGGTGATGGTGTTTGCCTCCTTTCAAGGTTTGGAGCTGCAAAGGAAAGAACAATGGGACGGGGGAAGGAATCGTGGACCTGGAGGGAAGTGGCCTGACGAAGTGGAAGGAAAGGTGGAATGAAGAGGCGATCGGATCGGGGAGCGTATGAGTATTGTAGTGTCTAGGCGCAGTTTTTAGCAACGCCTTGGCCAAGTATCCGTACCGCCAGTGGAAAGCTCTAGCCGGCCGTGGTGAGGGAAGGCAAGGGGGAGAAGGAGGGCGCCGGGTGGAGGTACAGGTACAGGTACAGGTACAGGCACAGGGCCTTGGCCTAGCGCAGCCTAGCACCTGTAGCCTCTTTTGCGCATGGGCATGGGTCAGAGAGGTAGTGGTGGGCGCCATGCATGCATGGGTAGAGGCTACTTACATACCACTGCAGTGTCTCTTTCGGCGGGAGGCGTGTGAGAAAGGAAGCGGGGCTCGCTCGCTCTGGCGCGGGAGGTTTTTCGATGGGGAAGGATGTGCTTGGACCATGCAGCAGCTCCTCAACCCAGCGGTCCCAGCAATTCCTATACTATGTAGTGCAGCAAGACCAGGATCACGGAACAATCACCTCTGCATTCTGGCAAGCCTACTAGTGTTCTGGTGTGGTGTTTTCCTCTTGTCGTGGGGGGGACAGCAGCCGCCTCGTCGTCACAGCACGCAGGGCAGAGAGATCAGATCATACAAGACCAGAGGGGGAGGAAGCCACGGAGAAGACCTTGGGGGCGTGCAGTGGCTTGACCGGGGGCGTTTTTGGCACGCTCTCGCACCCTCCTCCCCTGCCAACACTTGCAGCTCTCCAGCGATGATCAATGCCAAGAATGGGAAGCGCGAGCAGCCCATCTCTCTGTGTGAGTGGGCTAACGTCGTGGTGCAGTAGTTTCGCAGATGGGGCGCAACACCTTCTCTGGCTTCCCATCATCTTGTTCCCTGGCGCTTTCACCTCTTTCTGCTTGCCGGAAAGGCGTGATTGCGGTCGTAGCATGACATTTTGCAGCAGAATGCGATGGTGTGAGGTCTTTTCTACTTGTGGTTATTTTTTTTTAAGGGTACTCCGGTCCCCTCCCCATCGCGGCCGGCCGACAAGGTTGCATCGTACGGGTAGCTAACGCAGCAGAGTTACCCTCTGCAGGCCTACTTCCCGTATAGCTCGCCCGCCTGTGCTAGGTAGGTGTCTGGGCGACACAAGAAACGGGGGGGGGCGAAGGGACGGCACAGCAGAGACAAGGCAAAAAAAAAAAAAAAAGAATTGTTGAGGGGCGTGCAGAGGGATGGTGAGGATGGACATGAAGCGAAGAAACAACGAATGCCGATGCCGATGCCGCCGATTGATCGGACACGGCAGCTTCTCAGTGGTGGCACAGAGGACGGCACGCATACAACGCAACACAGGAGCGGCAACGTCACGCGGCCGTCAGATAACATCATTGCAGACTCTATCGCCATGCTTATATCGTGCCCATACAAAAGAAAGAGAGAGAAGAAAGTGTCCGTAGTCACAGACATTAGACGCCGGTAGTATGCGTTCAACGGAAGCGTCAATGGCATCAAAGTCAAGCAACAACACGCCGTCCAACGGGGCCGCAGCGATGGCGGGCTGTTATCGTCGCGCAGGACCCCTTGAGAGGCCGCATCGAGCCTGGCGTCTGCTGCGTGTAGGGACAAGCCGTAGCGATGCCGCAACGGCGGGTTAAAAGGTGAAGGGTTGTTGTTGCAGAGCAAGGCAGATGGCGAGATCCGTGTTGACGATAAGCCAAAACGATTCGGTAGTTATGGGTTCCAGGTGAATGGCTGGTCGCTCGGTGCCGGGTGTGTGGGCAAGGAAACGGAGGGGGGGGTGATGTTGCACTGCAGTATCGGCATGATAAGCAAAACCACCAACAAAAGCCAAAACCACCGTAACATTCAATAAGTCCACCTTGCACATGCAATGCAGTTCATAACCCTGGAGGGCAAGATAAGATACACGCGGTTAATGTAAAAATAAAATAACATAAAAAGTCGACAAGAGAATCACCGAAACAGGTGGAGTCAAAGCAAGCCGTTGGGGACTGTCTGGGGAGGAAGATTAATGGAGAGGGAAATTGGGCAAAAGCCGCGTACGGCTCCTACAAACGGCATGGTCTGGCGTCAGCGCAAACCGCCGTTTGTGTATGGTCCGGGCCCGGCGGCAGTTCAGAGCCAGTGGACAGCCAAGCACTTGTTTAGCATTCTTTTATCCTCCTCCATTCCATTGCTAATGCTAACGACTGCAGTAGCGGACGATCCGGCTGTGCCGTAGCAAGAGGGAATTATATAAAAAGACGCGTGGTTAAAGGAAAATTTTAAAGTAGAGAAGACCAAAAAGAAAAAGAAGAAAAAAACCCAGCCCTGCCGTCTATCGATGGGACCCAGCGCGGAACACGGACGGACAACGTTTGTGTCAAAGTGCTGCCAAGGTGCTACGTCCATGTCAATTCAAGGGGGCACGCTTGGCAGGTGCAGAGACGATCACGATGCATCGGGATGGGCAAGGAAAGGAAGAGAAGCAAAGAAAAGCCAAGAACCTCGTGTAGACGACGAGAACCGTTGCAGGCGCACGCCACCATGCAAGTCAGCGGCCACAAACGGTTTGCCAACCCAACAGCAGCCGTTCGATAATGTGCCGACACTCCGTCTCGGCTGTCTCCCTCTGCACCGTTTTAGCGCCTGACCTTGGGAACGCCTTGTTTTTTTGGTGTTGAACTGTCTCTGGCGTGACAAAGCAAGCCCGTTTTTCTTCTTCCCCCCTTCTTCCTCCTTCAGTACAGTAGCGGGTTTCCTTTCTTCACCGATTGTCAAGCCACCCCATGCACGCACGTCGTTTCCTGCAAACGCCAGCCCACGCCCCACCCCTGATGTACATGGCACTTGCGCGCATGCGGGTGTCTTGCCGACGGTGGCATGTACCGGGATACAATGCGTTTTTGAGTGCTGCACGACAGAGGGAGGGCTTGTTTGCTGCAGAACCGTTTTCTTCCGGTGTTTGGCGCTGAGCTGCGTTTCGCGAGGGCGGGCGTTCAAATGGGACATGGGGGGGTTTGCGGACGAGGGTTGGATGAATTCAATTGCTGTTCACGACTTCTCCTTGTGTCCCTGCTGGGCCGGCTGGGCCGCGTGGGCTGTCGCCATGTCTTAGCAGTCCGGCGCTGCCACTATCAACCAGCCCCCCGGGCTCCGCGAGGCAAGAGACCGCGCCATCCCAGGCAAACCGCACCTGTGGCTTTGCACAGAGGAAAAACCGGTATTCTACCCCCTGTTCCCTGTCAGGCTGTGGCTTGCTCCTCGCTTAACTCTCTCCCCCCACTCCCCTGCTGGGCTCCACCACCGCCTTAATATCAACAGTCATTCCACATGCCCTGGCACCATGTCTCCCACCCATGCGGCCTGACTCAGCCAGTCAGCTGTCTGAGACGATGCCGGCGGGCATGGGGGGAAGGCCGGCGCCGCCATGCTCGCTTCTCAATGACGTCGTTGCCATCGATCGGGAGGAAAATGGATATGCGAGCAAGACGAAGCCCACGCTGGGAAGCACGGTGAAGCGATAACGTGCAGCCTTTCCTGACGGTCGCATTACAGGCCCTCTGGGGTAAAGACGGCCATACATATTAAACGGTGTCGCTGGTCCGTCACATTCGTCTCGTCTTTTCTTTTTCACTTCTAGTTGTCCATCGTCAGGCCACGATTGTTCTTCTTTCTTCTTTTTGCTTGGAATCTTCATCGACTTGGCGGGCGGCATGCTCTCTCTCGCTAACACAAGGGCCTTTGTCCAAACCCCCATGCTCCCTGGATGACGATTGACACGCCCATGACGACAAGACAGCGTAAGAAACCTAGCGAATGGGGGAAATGAGGCTTTCAATAGGGAATGAATGACCTACTTTACCCCATCCCACAGGGGCTACGTCCAACATTTTTATTCTCGGAAGATGCCTTGATCCCACATGGTCAGCCGTCGAACCTCCCGGGGAGCCGCTCCCGAGGCCAACTCGGGCCCCCGAGCATGTCCCGTTTCAGAATGCAGTGCCAGAAAAAAAAAACCGGTTTGCACCATGGACAAAAGGTAACTCCAAATGAATCGAGATACCGCCAACCAGGCATGGCGTGGTTACGCGTTTTTGTCCCATTGCCGGGGTGCCAGGGGGGCCAACTTGGTACCGTGTCTTGTCTCGTGGTTATTCTTGTACCCTGATGGGCAGGCACATCGCCGATACGCAGACCAATTGCCATGTTGAGCGTGTCCCGAAACCACAGTCCTTTGTCTCCTCCAATCATTGCGTCTCCAGTTTCGGAGGCCGACGAGGAAACGCGCATCCGCCGCCGTCGATTTGATAAACGTTCTTCCCCCCCCCCCCCCTCTCGCAGTGGAGAGTCAGTGCTAGGCTCAACCGACGGTGCGATAAGGATGGATCCGAACCTGTCGTGAACCGAAGCTGCGAAACAAAATAATTCCCACAGCAAAAGGGAAAACGCACGGACACGGCCGATTCAGATTGGCATGCCGGGTGGGGGGAGGCGAGGGGAGCCAAAGCTTCACGCACGCACCACGCCCGGTTCCAGAACACGAACGCCACCGGCCTACGCTCGACCGGGGTTGGACGATGGTAAGCACGCCAGCCCCCTGTCGTTTCTTCTATCTTTTTATTTTTTTTTGGTTTTGGGTTTGGGTTTTTTTTTCTCCTCGGAAGCTTTTTTTTTTCCTTGCTTGCCCGGCCTCGCTTGAGCCTGCCGCTGCTCCACTTGCCCGCCGTCCACCTTGCGGCACCTTGTTGGGTGACTGTTCCATCGGCCGCCTGTCGTAGATTACTTATCTCTTCCTTTAAATCTGTGTGTAATCGTAACGAATCTCACTACCGAGAACTCTCCGGCAACGACATGCCCTCTGCTTCCAAGGCACGGTCAGCGTTTTTCCTCTCCATCCTTCCAAGTTTTTTGTGCGTTGGGCGCCCTATGGCTCACATAGCCACACTCCCAACAGCCAAGAGACTGGAAACCCATCAGCACACATCGTCTTCATAAATATGGCATTCTTAGTCACGGCTTTTCCGCCTTGGCTGGTATCCAAGTCTATCCCGTTCGGTCAGCTAGCACGGCCACTAGTCGCCTGTGGGCCGGCTCTGGTGGAATCTCTAGTCAGAGCCGGATCCCCACTGCTCTATCGCAACAGCTCTCCATAATTCCTTCAGCTTCAAGGAGACTTTTTTTTTTTCATCCTCCTCTCCCTCCCCCCCCCCGCTTACCTATGTCTTCGATTATCTAACAACCAACCTGAGGGTTCGAGAACCCCCAAGAACCCTGACTAACTGTTCCATACCTGCTACCCCGTGGTCCCTTTGACACCCCTTGCCTCCGTTGACCCGATATGCAGGCTTTTGTGACGTTTGTGGCAATCGAGACGTAAGGAATATGTCACCGTCGACCCTCTGTTGTATTTATATGCGGGGAGAGGTGTATCTATACCGATGCAAAGCATGTGGGCAAACATAACCATCGTTATCCTAAGCAAGTGGATTTGCATGTTGTGGATTGTCGTCGATGTGGGTTGTGAGATGGGGCGCCGGGCGGCGGCTCAGCGCGGATCTTGTCCCCTAGCGACGAGGAACTACAGTAGCATCGTTTCGTCGGCCGAATCGTCTCGGCCACCGCATGTCGATAGCTCGAGGTTGCACTACGGCGCGAGAGGTAAAATTCTGTCATAATCGTAGCAGCATCATGTCATACCGCCCCGCCGTTGCAAGAAACGGGACAGCGTTCGATTCTGCAATGGTCAATCATTCGATAGGCCATGCTAACTGCTGCACGACATGGCCTTTTCCACCCATTTACTGGCAAGAAGCTCGCTTAATCCCTTGGCCCCCTTTTTTTTTTCAACATCGGCATACCCCCCCCTAAAAATGCCCTCACGACCCCACGCTGCGCTGGGCCAGGTAGACCGAGACCAGGGCCCTGGAGGAGGTGGGAACCTGTACCTCGGTGAGATGCGTTCTGGGCACTGCACATAACTGGGGTGTTCACGATGTGTCGTGCCCCCTTTGACAGGTGACGATTCATGCAGGGAGGGACGGGGGGAGGGGTTGGTTGGGACCCGGAGAATGGGGTACAAGGCTGAAGGGGATAAAGTGTGCGCGAGAGAGGAAGGAAACATCGTGGGGTTCCAACGTAATACCACGGTCACAAGATGCGGAATCCCTCTGGTCCCCGACGACAGGAAGGAGACTTGGACGGCATCATGTGGTCTGTCCCAAGCAGAGACAAGAAGGAAACCCACATGACATGAGTCGCCGTAGCAGCACATCCAGGAGGCGGTGAACGTGCCGGCCGTACGGCGAACCTATTCTAAACAAGCCAGCCCGCCGCCGCATCATCTGTCCAGAACGAACTGCTGTTGGCGTGCCTTCTTCCCTGGATTCATTCTTCTCATTTTGTTTTCTTTTCCCAGCCGTGCAGATTCCCCCGCTTGCAGTCGGTGGAAGGATGTCGAGCCGAGGAATGCAAAGAATCACACCCGGCGGCGAACGGGCGAGACGCTGGGCTGTGGGTGTGGTGGCCACGTCTTGACCGGTTCATGCGGACCCTGTTTTTCCCAACCTGTTTTTGTTTCTCCTCAACATGTTCTTCTTACACGTACGGCAGTGAAGCTATTGGACCCTGTTTTTCTATCTCTCTTCTATCTCTCCGCGGTGTGTGGTGTGGTGGGTGTCGTGTTTGTTGGATTTTTCAGGGTCCAAGCTGCCCAGCCAAGCAGATCTGCACGACCCAGATCTGGGGGGGCTCGCCTGGATGATCGTCGGCGCTGCTCCATCTACACGATTGCTGCGGGTTGGCATCCCAGACGACGACTGATCACCTCCGTTGGGAAAGAAGCCCCGTTCGCTGCAGGATTCTTCCTTGCCTGCCGGATGGCAATTCCAACGTCAGGCCGCAGGGGCGGGAAAGGGAAAGGGTGTTGGTTTGCCAGAGTCGTCAAACCAGAGGCGAAGCGCGCAGAAAAGCCAAAACGATGCAGTCGACGATATCTGCGACAAAACCCCATCCGAGCGGCGCCAGTCTGTTCGCAGTTTGAATGGCATTGCGCAGCGAAACCCCATCATCGACATCATCGTCAATGCTTGTTCTCCTTTTTTATTTTTATTTTTTTATTTTTTTTTCTGGCTCACCCCATGTTTCGAAACCTGCCCCTTTTTCTTCAGACGGCGTCGCGTCGGGTCGAAGCTAGATGATCGTCGGTTCTCGTCGTTGTCCGGGGATCTGCTGGCGCAACACCTTCCTAGGGGCCGGCTTGTGGCTGAAACCGCGTTGGGCCTTACCTGGTAGTTTCGAACCTTTTTTTTTTAACATTCTCTTGGTCTTCCAGTTCGCCGGCGCCTGGGGTCGAGGCTTCGTCGGCGTATGCCAGTGTTGCCGAAATGTTGGAACTACAGTAATCACAAAGGTGGGCAGGGGGGTGCGTGTAAGTGGGCGCGAATCGTGGATTCATGCAGAAAACCGGCAGATGGACGAGATGGCGACTGTGCTGCAATGACTGCAGCCGCCCATCGAAACCTCATTTCCAGCAGCATGCTACGCTACGCGTCACATATTATCGCCACCGAGCTCGTAATCCTCAGAGTTCAGATCCTGTAGCAGAGCCAAATCCTCCTCGCCAAGGAGCTGCATGAATGCGCGTTCCATCAAGAACCGCCATGACTGCATATGTAACCCACATTTCCATCCCATCCCCCCCTCCCTTCTTATCAAACAAGCGAAGACTCATAAAAAGAAATCTTCTTATCAGTTGCCACCGGATGGCGTGGTTGAGCTATCAGATTACGCTAGCTGGCCACCGCGCGTCTTGACCGACCCATCCATTATGCCCTCCCAAGCACTCTCAGGTTATCGAATGGTGCGTGTGTGTGCGTATAATATCGACTATAATATCGGTCGACGTTGCAGTTGTGTGCGTGCCAGAACCCCGCGGGACAATGGACGGACTTCATTCCGTGCAGGCCCGTTTCCACAAATTAAGTCTTCACCGTGCCTCGCAAGCGCAAAAGCTGAGAGGGCAACGGGTTCTGGATGGCCCAAGTCACTGGTACAATGGGGGGGACGGCCTTCATTCTTTTGCCGTTTGATACTTGGGCGCGACCTGTCACATCCGGGGTCCTTGACCGTTGCGGGGGAATTCATGCGGCCGGCGGAGAGAGACAGTGGTTCACCAGAGAGGGGGGGGAAACTAGGCTTGTCGTCGCCGTGTCTCACCAACACGGTTCGTGTCTATCGCAATGGGGATGTGGTGTTCTGGCCCCCGTCACTAAACACTACGGCGCGGGGAAGAATCGTCAACAGGTGGGCGCTTGACAACGGACTTTCGGCACCTGTTTCAAGGGCGAAGCAACTTGCGACAAGTGCCGAACAGGACCCGTTGCGTTGTTAGCCAGCCATGCTAATTGTTTGTCTCTTCTCTCCCACCCCGCAGTATCACCAGCACAGTCGCACAATGCCCCCCCCCCCCCATTTTCCTTCTCCCAAGCGACAGCAAACATGCCCGCGACGTGTTCCGGAAGAGCAAGCCATCCCGCTGCCCGTCTCCCATTGGGCGGGCTGCGCTGCCGATTTCCAACGGCGAAGCGTCCAAAGGTAAAGCATCTTCGCACCGCGGTAGGTAGGCGTCTCACACGCACATGTGCATGAACACGTACGTCGCCTGTCGAGCACATGACCTACCCTTTGGACGACCTGCGTGGCCCCGGTGCCGCAAAAGCATTACTTGTATTTCTTCTCTTCCGAAGTACCCTTGGTGCAGCAACCCTTTCTCTGGTTGTTGGCGTTCCCGCAACGGGCACCGTTGTTTCCGACTTTGCACCACTCGCTTTTGACGTATCACCAGGCGAACCCGCGAAATGGGAGGGTTAACTCGTCGAGCCAATCACGGGCCTCGAATGCCTCTTTTTCGATGTGGTATTGTTCCCTGGCTATACAAGGCCCTTCACCGACTCATCCCTTTTCCGAATGGTGTGGTTGCACGCATCCCCCATCCCGGCCGCAAGGTGGTGTGCGAGTGTGCCTGGCCGAACCCCCTCCTATCCAACCACGTAGCTCCAACCCTTCCCTTCGCGTCCTGGTTCGAATCTCCTCGAGCTCTGGCGATAGGGCGCGTGGATTGGGTGGTGCTACGTATCCGGACCACTGCACGCGCTACTCCCAGTGGCCGTGCCATGGAGAGCTTCTTCCCCTTACCGGTTCCGCTTGTGGATGCAGGATATCATCTTTGCTTACTCCCGTGCAGTAGCTCACCGGCTAATGGAATCCTGGGGTTTGTCGTTGTCGGTTGTACAGTACATTGAGACACAAACCTCGCCCGTGGCCCGGCGATAGCCCTTTCGCCACGCGGCATAGCGGCAACGCTGCACCCTCGTACGACGACCGTACGTTGGGGTACCAGAGTTTGGGCCATTGCCTGATCCGCGCGGGGCCGAAGGAGGGGGCGCAAGGGGCTGCAAAGGGAGGGAAATGGCGCGAGGCCGGCCGGCCAGTGCCGCGCCTCCGGATCTTCTGCCCCGGCGCCAAAAGCCACCGTTAGGCCTTCCCCGCCCTACTGCACCGCTGGGTCTGGATACCATCTGCGTCTGAATAAGAATGGCCATTGTGTCTATGGCACGAGGAGATGGAATCAATATGCGTGCAGCGGGAGGGAAGGGAGGGGCAAGCCACGAGACGAGCAGCTGAACAGCCCTCGCCGTTGGCACCAAGGGCAGCAGGTTGCATACCAGGCAGTTTAGTAGATGCTGTAGCGAAGGAGGTCATGCATCGGGGTCCAAGAGGGAGACGCATCGGAGGTTGGCCTCTGCTTCTACCCAAATCGATGCATCTTCATCATCCTCATTCGACAGAGCGCATCATCCGAGTTGCTGGTGTTGACCCCCTCCCAACGTGCATACTCGTAGGTTGTCAAGCAATATAGAGGCCGCATGCGGGCGCAGGCAACCTAATGACGCCAACCCCCCGTCACCACAGTACACTTACTATTACTTCGTCCGCCTGCCTCTGCCTCTGCCTCTGCCTCTTAATTTCTCGTGCAGGCGAAGATAGCGAAGGGACGGGTGGGCTAGCATCTGCAGCCAGGCAACCTTCTTTCCCCCCTTCAGCGAGAAATATCTATTGTGTCGTCTTGCAGCTTCAGCGAGTGGAGTCGTCCCAGGAAGCCATCACGTCTGGGACCGCTACTGGTGTAGCCGCCGTCTTGTGGGTGTTGCTGCCTCCTGTGCCTGCTACTGTTGTGGATAGAGCCATTGCCTGCCGGAGGGGGGAAGGGCGTGTAGAATTGATAAAGAGAGGACTTCGTTGCCGTCTCGCGTTGGGCGCCATGATGGACAATGCCACGGCGTCTTCAGTGGATTTTCCTGTGCATCTCTTTTGCTTCCTAGTTTCCTTGATCATCACAGTCAGGGTCCTGCGATCTGAAAGGGTAGCAATACCCAACAACATGTGCATAAATGTGGTGTGTGTGTGAGCCAATCTGTTCCTCATCGCGCATGGTTCAGGGTAGGCTTCACACACCCACGAACGACGGGCCATGGCTTCAACGGAATCTGGTTGGTTGGATGCAAGGGAGAGAGAGAGAGAGAGAGAGAGAGAGAGAGCTATGTGGTGGAGTCCTCCTCCCCCCTGTTGATCAACATGCATTGCTGCTGCGTCGGGTTAGAGCTCGATTGGGGATTGCCTCAAGGATATCGAGCGATCGGCTGGGCAGGGCTTGGACAAGGTGTAGCTTACGAGCCGGTTTTCTCAGCCGCCCAACAAAACACAGGCACACATACACACACAGACGGACATATTTTCTACTTGCGAAACAGTTTTGAGGTTATCACGGCATCTGCAAGTCGATATACTCAATCCTTTCTGCAGACGCCGTGCCCCCCCTTCTTTTCTCTCGCATTCTCTCTTGCATCGCAGCTGCAACCTGCTGCCCATCTGGCATCATAACGCCATCCCTTGAACAACCCCCCCCCCTGCTGCAGTCATCAAAACGGGGCCCCTGTACGGATGCCTCACAGCGACCTCCTTTTCCCGCCCCCTCTCTCCCTCATGTCTAACCGTATCTGCGTGCAGCAGCAGCAGCAGCAAAGAGAACAACCGTTTCGCACACAGACTCCACCCCGCTCGCTCGTCGGGAAACCGTGCAAAATGGCTCGTCTTCGTGACCAAGACACTCTGGCTGTGGAGTCTGTTCCGTCTAGCAACTTCAGCCCCCCTTCCCGTTCCCACTCTCGCTTGGAAGCTTGGCTTTTCGCTTCCCATGTGCGGTGCCATGCTGAGCCGTGCTGAGCTGTGCTGTGCCTCGTAGGGCGTTTTCCGTCTTCTTCCGTTCGGTTGGTGATGGCGCGGGACGCAGCACAACAACGACCACCGAGGACTCGTCCTCGTCGACAAGGGGGTTGGAAGGGGGAAACGGACGCGGACGGTCACGAGCAAGGTGTGCAAGGCCATCCAATGAGTTATAACCTTTCAGACCGGCCGTCCAATCTCTCACCCTGCCTCGTCGTGCTTCGACTTGCTCGTTTCACACCTGAGGGACGCCGCAAAAGGTCACTAGGTTATGACGTCGTCGTGCAGACATCCACCGTTTACTGCCATCGGAGCATTTGGCGTGTAATCGTGCTTTTTCCTTTTTTTAAAACGCTGCAGGCCAGGGGGTAGGGGGTTGTGATTGGACCCGCCCAGTTCGCAAATGGAATAAGAAGCCACAAGAAGATGCAGGCCTACGATCCCGTTTTACCCCCCCCCCCCCCCCCGGTTTTTCACCGTTCATACAATGTAAGTGATGCGCAGCGGCTGCTTTCACTAGACGACAAGGCCTTTTGCACGCCCCTTCGATGGCTGCTATTGGACGGCGTGCTGCTGCTTCGGGCGGGAACATTTTGCATTGCACGTCGCTCCCACGCTGCTGGGAAAGCGCAGCAGCCCTGGAAATTGGTTTCCATCCTGCTCCATCTGCTTCAAATGAGGCTGTCAAGACGCCCAGAGGACATGGTCTGGTTTGCACCACGCCCGGGGGGCCACCTCGTCTCTGTCCTCCCCTGTTCCATGCAGGCTCTCACGTATGTGGCTTGAGGGCAGCAGATAGACGCGGGTAGGTCTTCGTAGCCTTGCGAAGACATGATCGACCTTCCTCGTACATGCACGGCAATGGAGGCAGAGCAGGGCAATCCATCCTCAAGGCACCTCGATGATAAATGCCGCTCGGCTCGGCCCATTGCGTAGCGCCCTGCTATCCTCCGAGTGCAACAGAAGCCTTCAAGAACAAGACAAGATCGACAATCACACAAGATAGCCTCTTTCAGATGCTGCCCCCATTGTCAGCCTACGTCTAGCCATCTCCAAGCATGTACGCCATCGAGCTGGATCTGGCCAAGCTGCGGGTCATGGGGGAACCCCCCTTGTGCTTGCCATGTCCAACTTCCAAGGAAGCATGCATGTTCCCTTCAGCAACAAGCAATTTGTTGTTAGCCCCTACAGCACAAGCCCACGCGTTCTCCCCAACCAGTAGTCTTCGTCTTTACTGTATTTGTCCATCAGGCCCATGGCCTCCGTGGTCGTACGGGCCCCTACGCGCTGGATCTGTAGATGCGCGCAAGCCGAAAGGACCGCCATGGCAAATGAGACAATGGACTCGGCCCGCGCCCCTTCACGCGGGGTACCTGTCGATCTCTCACCGTCATTCTAGATCGACGCCCAGTCTCTGGGCATTCGATTGTCTTTGGGAAAAGGGTGCTTCGGGTCCCGTGAGCGGAATTTGCCTTTTTGGACGGGCGAGTCTTCACCATCTGCGGCACTTACACGGGTCAGTCACAGGTTAGGCGTTTGGCCCGATCCTGCAATGGTGGCTGATAACCCGCATGCCCGACTGTCAGGTGACGCTGACTTGTCATATTCCTCGCGGCGATCAATCTGCCGTCCTTCTGGCATGGGAAGCGGCACGTGGTGGGGGAGACTCGAGGCGGTCTGGCGCTTCGCTAACCGCGGGCAAAAGCGCATTCGTGCGCTGTCCCGTTGTCGCGGAATTGCAAAATGGAACGGACCCTTTCACGTTTTGAGGACGACCTGCATGTTGCATATGCCATGTCGTACGAAACAAGAATCTCGTGTGACCAAGTGCATGTGATGGTGCTCGTTCGAGTCATTCAGAGCCCTCCTCGAGAGCAATGGGTATGGTGGCGATGGCTGCTTCGACGAGACGGAATCTATCCATGCCGTGGCGCATCTCCCATGGCAGAGTGTGCCCTGAGCGTCCAGCTACCACTACTGCCTGGTTTCAAGTCTATACTCGAGGGACAAACAAGGAATGTTGATGCCAATCCACGAGAGACCTGGTGAATGAGCGACTCGTATTCGCAAGACATATCTTTGAACATCGGAATAGCTGCTGAGGTGGAGGTGTTGTACGTGTGAAAGTCCTCCAAGCCTGGTTCGCCGCACTGGAGCTTGGTCGTGGAGAGCGCACTGGAGCTTGGTTATGGAACGCTGTTGTAGTGCTCTCTGCTGTGCTGAACAATATACGCAAAGCATTGTCTAAGTGCTTCGGCATGCTGGTCTTTAGTACGAACACCTTCTGGTCGTTCTATTAGTGGTGTAGCCTGGATAGAGAAGAGCCGCAAAGCTCTGGCGCGCACACCAACGCCTGTAGCTTAGAGCACGTTGATCAGATAGGAGAGACCAAACAGAAGGCAACGCAGCCCATAGGCGCTGACGAGGCATGCTTCTCCCAAGAGAGGATTAGGAAGTGGCCGTGAGACGAAGGTGTTGTTGATTGTCATATGTAGTAACGAAAGGAGATTAATGACAATGATCTTCGAGTTCTTGTTCTCAGCTTGACCGGTCTGTTCACGCCGGCCGTCAAGATCTTGTCCAAAGCCGAGACTGTGGACAAGCGAACATGCATCGTCGTCTCGCTGGAGAACGTCCACCGTTGCTACACTCCTCCCACTTGTAGGAGACTGGCTGCAGCCATGGCGAACGAGTGCGACACGGCATGCTGCATAAGAGGATTGTCAACTCTACACTTGTTGAAAGCTTGCATATTAAGGAGAATCTTCCTTGTGCAACGTACAGCTTAATATCCTATCATAGACGTGTATCAAACCCGTATGACACGAGGCAGTATGTAAGACGTACTCCTGCATCATCTCGACGACAGTCGCGTAACGGTGAGCTGAGCTACTTGTGGCTACTTGTGGCGAGCCTCTTGGCCACTCCTACTCTCCTCCGACTAAGCAGACGGACGTTGGTCATGGAACAAAACTTACATCGGAAACCAACCGTGCCCAGCGGCCAGAAAAGCTCGTGCTTGCAAACGAGCGCTCCAGTAGCATTGACATGTCTTACATTAGATGAGCCTACACCACGACAAACTGATTCTTCAATATCGATCAACGCACAAGGGAACGGAATGTCAAGGCGCCATTGGCAAACGGCGTCAGGGTAGGTGTCCTAAATGAGCGGCCACGTCCAACCGGAAGGGTATACACTCGTGCATCAGAGAGCCGGCCATGTGCGTGATAATCCGTATGGACCTGGGTATATTGGATGGGTATCTGAGCAAAATCCTTCAACGTCATCTCCTTCGCCGCAAAAACAACACTGCATCACACAGATTCCATCGTCACTCAATATCGACACAAACGGCATCACCACCTCACAGCGTCGTGGGCTCCCCTTGGGTGGGGGGTCCGGCGTAGTGCTTGTGGCCCCAAACCCAGTACCATAATCCGGAGATGGCCATGGCTGCGACGAACACCACCGGGGCGTAGTTGACGGTGGCGGCGGTAACGGGCAGGTACGATGGCATGCAGAACAAAGGCATCGCCAGCATGGACCAGGCTACGACATAAGCATATGGACATTCACCAGAGGAGAGCGGATTAGGATAGGGAGGAATGACGCACCGATAGCAATGACGTTGGCAAAGGCACCCAACTTGCCGAGGTAGAAGTTGCCGTGGCGGACCTGCTTGCGGCCAGTGACGAAGCTGATGGCAATGGGCACGGCGTAAGATGCTGTCAAGCAAATGACACCGACACCGGAGAAAGCATTGAAGGCGGCGGTGGAGCCGAAGTAGAGGAGACCAAGGACCAGCTGAACAGCCATGCTGAGCATCATGGCGTTGAGGGGGACGTCGAGCTTGTGGTTGACCTGGGACCACCAGCGCGAACCCGGAATGGCGCCGTCACGGGCAAAGGCCCAAGTGCAGCGCGAGGCGGCCGTGGTGCAGCCGATGCCGCAGAGAATGGCCAGGACCATGAGGGGCATCAACAGAGCAATGGCGCCGCCCGACGAGCCGATTGCGTCCTTGATGATGGTGGGCACGGGCTGGCCCGATGCCAAATTGACAAGCATGTCAATGTCGGGCAGGACGAAGACGAGCGGGATGAGAAACAGCAGGCCGGCAAGGGTGTTGAGGAAGATGGTGCCGACCATGGCCCTGGGCACTTGGACGGAGGGGTTGCGGACCTCTTCGCACATTCTGCGGATCATTCGGTCAGTCGGGTTGCCTGCATGTGGGGAAGCCGGCCGGGCCGGCCCCGATTCAAGGCGAGACTTACGAAATGATCATGCCGGTGGAGGAGGTGGCATAGCCGGCGTGGAGAAGACCAACGCAGAACGACCAGCCTTCAGGCCACCCGGACGAGGCTTGGAAGTGCGTGAAGACATAGTCGGCGCTGTGTCGGCCATTGCTGGCGACGACAAGGACGCTGATCATGATGGCAAAGACGCCGCCAAATGTCCAGAAAACTGCCGCCGTCTTGTCGCAAAAAATCCGTCAGTCAACAGCCATCGCACACAACGGGGGATGCGCTTACATCGAGAATAGGTAGCCATCTGTTTCCGAACGCAGACACGGCGTTGCACAACAGTGTAATGGCAACGAAGATGAGATAGATTTGGTACGTTTCGGCCTCGAACACACCGACACCAGGGCTGGACTCGAAGACGTTGATGCATGCGACGAAGAAGGTGGTGGTACCGAAGTTGACGGCCAGAGTGATGGTGATGTTGCCGACCACGTACAGCCAGCCGCAAATCCAACTAGCAAGGCGGCGCCACCTCTCGGGAGCCAGCATGAAGGCCTGGTAGTATACGCCTACACGTGCTACATGTCAGCACAGCTCCTCGTCAGCACAAGACGCCCGGATGTCAATTACCTCCAGCGGTAGGGTAAACACTGGTGATTTCTCCCAGCGACGCGGCGACGCAGACAATGATGGCAGAGACGCCAAGCCACCCCCAAATAATGTTGACGGGACCACCGCCGATCAGCGGGTAGAAGAGGGTGGTCGCGAGGCCGTAGGGGATAGAAGCGAGGACAAAGGACATGAAGGCGACCTGGAAGGTCGAGCGGTTACGCGACAGCTCAGGCTTGTAGCCGAGGTTCTCGAGGAGCTGGTCGGCCGAGTCATTGGGGCTGACGGGGCGCTCGATTGCGACTTGCTTGGAATCCATGGCTGCGAGTATGCAGGAAGCAAGAAGAGATCAAGTCAATTCACGACTGCCGTCTGAAGTCGTGGTGCTGTCTCGGGGTTGGGTGGGAAGAGGGGACGGGAGGAATGGATGGCATGTAAAGCTAAGAGGAGCGGAAAGGAGTGAAGAAAGGGAAGAGGAAAGGAAGAGAGAGGTGAAGCAGGGGCAAGTCGGCGAGATAAGGAAAGGACGCGCTTGCGAGAACCGTGGTCAGGATGTGGGAATGCAAGATTGGAGACCCTTGGAAGGAAAAAATGAATCGAAAAAGCTTCCAAACGTTGGCTACTGTATGAGAGTGGGGAAGGAAGAGGAGACGCATGCGGCGAGTAAGGATGTGTGAGATTGGCAGCACGCCAGAAGTAGACGATCTGAGGGCTCTTGGTACGAGCCTGAGCCTGCATGGCAGGATCATGGCAGCCTCTTTGCCAAGCCCCAGCGTCAGTGTGGATGTGGTGTGACAGCAACGGCATTCCCGAGGCCATGGTCGCTTGGCCGTGGTTATCGGCCGGCTAACCCAGCCTAGGCTGCAGCTCCGCGATACTTGCCCATGAATCCTGCATGGAACCACGGCTGGCAGGCTGGCGAGCTAAGCGGTGCGATAAGGGACTGTCAGACCCTGAACAATTCATTCTTGTCGTCCGTCGCGGGCTCTGCTTGAGCCAGGGGGGGGGAAACTCTGGCGTCTCCGAGAGCCAAGAAGGGGAAGCCGTCAACGTCATACTGGGGAATGGGGCGGGGGCTTATTTGGACAGCGGCGCCGGGCCTTGCTCAAAGGACGATTAGTGCAGGCCGGCGGGCAGCGGAGATATGGAGTTGGCGTGAGGCCGGGCGAGCTGGAGGGACGCTAGGAACCATCTTGATTGGTGCCGCGCTGGGGAACGGCGCACGCGACTGGGCGACCAGTTTTTGGCGAGGTGGGATTCGAAGCGGGGGATTTCAAGGGGATTCGCAGGGCACCCTCGGTGCTCATCGGGCTTCGGCAGGGGTCGTCGGTCAGGAGAGATTGCCAGCAGGGTAGCGCTAAGACGGGCCAAGATAGCACCGCTCGATCGACCGTTGCGTTGGACGGCTGCTCGGCTTCGTGGGACGTTGGAGAGGAGAACAACACCAAAGACGAATCACGGGCGAAGGCACGACAGATGTGGCGGATGTTGGCCGAAAGGAGGGGGGGAGGGGGGAACCGTTTGGTGCCTGGAAATCGTGGCTGGCATTCCATGTGTGATTTGATTTGAGTTTCGTAGCGCCCATGTGCCTTGAGGCGGAAGGGAAGGGCGCTGGACCGGCACGTGGAACGGCTTGAAGCTTCAGCGCCGCTGGCTTCTGTGGTGTTGTCCCGTCTGGCCTAGCTAAAACTCTCGACACTGGGCATTATTCATGCAGGACGCCAGGCCGTGCGGCGTCTCCAAGCATGATCGATGTTGGCCCGGGCTGCATGAGAAACGCAGATGGGCCGAATCCGAGCGTTCCCGTGCATCCTTGCTTATCAGCCCGTTGCTTGACGCGCCGCCCCATCCACGGTGCCTGGGACTGTGTGGGAACTGGAGAGATAGGCAGATATCATCAGGGTCTGCTTCAAGTATTGTCTTCTTGGTCGACGTCTATACGGGGTGCCAAACTCTTCGCTAACATGCAATCAACCTCCCGACAAGGGGCTTTGCCGCCTGTAAAAACGCCAAAACATCACTGTCCGACCGGTCGGGTCAGCCCCCAAGGGCCTCGCGCGTCGCGACAGTCGCCTCGCAAACTCCCGTCGACCGCTGCGTCGGCGGGCGGCCTCTACCCCCTGCCGCCGTTGTAGTCTGCGCCGCCGGCCTTCCTGAGCCTCGCGACGACCTCCTTCTCGGCGAGCTCGGCCTTGTCCCCGGTCGTGACGGCGATACTGTGGTGCGCCAACACCCTCTTGACGTCGCCGCTCTCGACGCTGACGCGCGCCTTGCGCATCACCTTTGTGTTCTCGCCGATCCACACGACCAGCGCGAACTTGACCCGCGTGCTCTCGGCGTCGTTGGCGTACTCGACCCGCGCGTACCCGTACTGCACCTGCGAGTCGTCGAGCGCCGCCGCCAGCTCCGGCAGCCCGCCCGTGCCCGTCTGCGTCAGCGACAGCTTGTTGCCCACGGCCGACGCGTACGATATCAGCAGCCAGTTGGTGCTGTCCTTGTCGGACCGGACGGCGTCGTACGCGGCTGCGATCTCGGGGGCGTCGAGGCCGGACATTTTTTCTTCTTCTTTTTTCTCCCCTGGCGGATGGCTGGTGAAGAGAGGCAGAGAGAGAGGTAGGCTTCGGCGGGTAAGTATCATGCGGAAATCATCGTAGAACAGGGACATACGTGTTCTTGACAGCACAGTGGCCGTTGGATTCGCAATTGGCCCCCGATAAAACCAGTGCTCGCTTTGTCGTGGTTTAAGGGATGGGTAAAGGCGGTGAGTGGCGGGGGAAGGGTTTGGCAGGGAGGGGGGCATTTTTGGTGCAGCCACGATTCCATCTGTGGGGAAACGACTTGAGGGTTCAGGTGAAACCTCATGGTGCCATATCCGGCTCCCTTGGATCCAGGTCCGACGCTGCAGTCCAACATCCCTGAGTAGATCATCTATTTCAAGCCTTTTCAGGCTTTCGCTGACAGTGGATTGGCTGATGAGGCCGATCATTGCACGCAACCACGTCTACTCTAGTTCGCGCCCAACACGCTTCATGTTGCGATAGTATACAAACAAGCAGGACTCATATCCCAACGCCCGGGTATCAAACCTCTGTTGCCGCCTCTTTAACCAAAGCCCAGCACTTCCTCATCCCCGTGCCCATCGACTCATCATCCACGGCGCCGCTCCACCTCATCGGCCTGTCCTCCTCGCCGTCCACCTCGCCGCCATCCTCCACGGTGAAGAGATGCACATGCATCGTCAGCCGCAGATGCGAAAACAGCCACGGCACGCTGCCCAACTCCCCGACGTGCTTGACCCCACGCACGGCGCCATCTGCGTGCGTCTTGGCCATGCGCTTGCGCTGCGCCGCCGTCGCTCCCGTGCCGTCGGCCAGCGTGTGGCTGGGGAACTCCCACAGACCTGCCAGGAGACCCTTGGAGGCGCGCCGTTGGAGCAGGTAGTGGCCGTCGCGGAGCCGCAGCACTGCGCAGACGATTGTTTCTTCGGCGCGGACGGCCTTCTTGATGACTTTGATGGGAAATCTTCGAGCGTGGTCGGCGATGGTCTCCAGAGTGCCGGCCGTGACTTGTGCTTGTGTAGGAGACGCGGCCTTGCTCTTGCTACCGTTGCTGGTAAAGGCGAACGAAGCCAGCGTGAGTTGCTTCGATTTGGCCTTTGCCTTTGTCTTGGTCTCCTCGTCTGGCTCTTTGAGCTCTGCTTCGGCATCGTCCTGTTCCGCCACCTCCTCAAAGGGCTCGCACAGCGTGCACATATCCTCCACGTCGGTCATGTCGCGCGCCGTCTTGTTCTTCTTCTTCGTCGCGATTGCCTGCCCCTCGTTGTACACACGACACGACGCAGTGACAGGGCACGCGGCGCAGTTCGGTTTCGGAGCACAGATGGTACTGCCCAGCTCCATCAGCGCCTGGCCCCAGCGTCCCGGTCTATCGCTTATGGCAACGCCCGCATCGTCCATGCTTTGCTCCCCGTCCCCCGCAACAGCCTTGGCCAGCGCGTCCGCAGCCGCCCAGAGCGCGTCTATCACCGCCTTGTCCGTCTTGACGCTGCCGAATATCCCCAGCTGTCTGCTTAGCACGCGCAGCACGTTCCCATCAACCATGGGCTCGGCGCGCCCAAACACAATCGCTGATATGGCACCGGCCGTGTACCGCCCAACGCCCGGCACGTTGGCCTCCAGCTCGTCCACGGCGGCGGGCAAGAGGCCCTGCATTTGCGCATCGTCCACCACAAGCTTGGCCGCCTCGTGAATCCGCGTGGCGCGACTGTAGTAGCCCAACCCCCTCCACGCCGCGAGCACCTCGTCGGGATGGGCCGCGGCAAGATCTTGGATGGTAGGCCACTTTGCCATCCAGCGGTTCCAGTAGTCAATCACGACGGCGACGCGCGTCTGCTGCAGCATGATCTCGCTGATCCAGACCTCGTACGCGCGCTTCTCGAGCGTCTTGCGCAGGTTGGGCGTCACGGAGGGGTCGACCCAGGGTTTGCGCCAGGGCATGGCACGCGATGCGCTCGTGCCGTCGAACCACGAGAGCAGTGCGGCGCGGTATTCGCGTCCATGCTGCTGGTTGAGCAGAAGTGGGCGGTGGTAAGTTGCGTTGTGCCGACGAGATGGAGGCAGCGCCAGTGATTCGAGGCTGGAGTCTTGCGCGTTGGGACCAAACAGCAGATCATGCAGCGCTACATTCTTGCCGGATCGTGATTTGGCCACCTTCCGTCTCTTGGGCTCCTGTAGTGGTGGTGCATCCTCCGCATCGTCGATCCCATGGTCGTTTTCGGAGAAGGACGCGTCTTGGTCGCGTCCTGGCTTGGCGGTGCTCCTCAGTCTCTTGCCTGCGGAGGGGGTAGTTTCACCGACCGCCACGCTCTTGATCTTGAGGGCCGCCGCTAAGCTTGAACTCCTTCTGCTCGGCATCGTAAGCGCACTGCAGACTTGGATCGGATCAATGTGACGATTTAGCTGCAAACTTACCTTGGATTGAACTGGTTGACGCGTGTGCACGGGCCGTCTTGTTTTACAAGATCTTCAGTGATTCACGTCAATTTGACCATCGGATGACATAAAGTAACACTTTACAAGGCTGCGGAGCATGATATTGCCATCCAAAATCATCAATACTCTACCATGGAGCAGATCTGACCTCGGTCTTCAATTAGGCACCTAAGATATTATGGGCAAATGCGGTGCATGTTTCTTCATGTTCCAAGACGGCGCTTCAAATGCAGACCTACCCTATATCATTATCCGGCACTTAGACCATGGATGCCTACTGGGAAGCCATGTGCTGATTTTAGCCTGGTAGGCCTGGGAATGGACGCGTGGAACTCGTGCAGCGATTTCCATCGACCCTTCTAGACCGCCATGTGAAGGCGACGAGTCTAAACAACCCCGCATCGGATCGTGCGAAACACGATCCGATTCCCATTTTGATGGGACAAACGTGCTAGTGCTAATCCGCCACGGCGTCGAATGGGGGACTCCGACTGGAGACGTTTGGGCAGTGTGTGGCTGCTCTGGGCGGGCGAAGCTGAGACACTGGCAGATGTTGGTGTCACAGCACCTCCCCAAGAGTAGCAAACGCACTACCGTCTTGAAGCTTCATGCGTGCTCGGCGTGTGCTTCCTGCTGGTCTGGTTGGTCAAAACAAGAGATAATAGCTCTTCGCAGGTGAGGTGACGGACGCTTTTTGCGGAGGGCCACTTGCGGCGTCTGTCAATGTCGCGATGCAACGAAGTGAAACCCCATCGTTATCTAAGGATCTACGAGTATGGATGGAGCATCTCTGAGGGCCCGCCTCTATTCACGCCGGCAGCAGGTGTGGCAGAACAAGGATACCCTCGAAGAGCATCGCAGAGCACGTAAGACTGGACGATATGCTCCGACGACTCGTGCAGCATGATAAGGGGTTGACTTACAGACCGCTCCAGGCCCTCCGTTTCCCGCCGCTAAGCCGCCAGCACCTCATCAGCGTGAACCGCAGCACCCATCACAAGACGAGAGAGCCCTCCACCCGGTGCACGAGGGAACCCTTGACCTGCAGCGCCGAGAGTCCTCCACGTGGTGCCGTCCAGGCGGCCGTTGCGCCTCCTACGGTCATGCGAGTAATGGCAACCTCACGACGACGGCGGGATCGGCTGCGATGCGACCACATGAGGTGCTGCTCCGGGTGAGACATGCATGTGCTTTTTTTGAGCATGCAGCCGTGTTTCTGTCCAAACGGGAGCTCCTTCCTTGTATCGCTGCACGCGTCGGCTGAACTGTCTGAGATGTTGGGGAGGCACGGCTGCGACTAGACGAATGTCTCGGGACCCCCCCATTATTCTTTGTGTATGAACACCTGCCGCTTGCTTATCCCTGCTCACAAGGGACGACGTGCAGTCAGCATGTCTGCCTGCAGCTCATCTTGCCCAGGTAAAGTGAGCAGGAATATACTCGTCTGTAAGCTTGATCCCTTCCGCACCTGTAGAATCATAGATATCCAGTTGCAGTCAGTCCTTCAGGCAGCTAGCTACCTTGTTCCACTAGCCGCGCTCTGACCGACACTTTAAAAAGCGGCTCCCTTGGCCCTGTGAGTGAGTAAGAATCTCTGTGTGGGGGGATCCCCGTTGGTGAGGACGGGGCTGTTAGAGGGTCATCTTAGCGGACCTAGGCGGCCTCCCCCCCTCCCCCCGCTTTTTCGTCTTGAGCTCCAAACTCTAGAGCCATCCCTCTGCTGCGGTCGGTACTTGGGCATCACGCAAACGAGCTGCAAAATGGCGCGACGGGGCCTTGTACTACGGCGGTAGCTCGTCGACCAGCCTGATGGAGCATCGCGTCACAGAGGCTCCCTGACTTCGGCTACCCCAAACTTTCGACTTGGAGGCTGCCCGCCCTCAGCTTCTTTCTTGCTTCGCCGCCGTCCTCGTGCTCCTCGTCGTCACCCTAATATAAGCTCTTGCCCCCCTCCCTTCCATTGTTCATGTTCCTTGGATCATTCTTCCTGCAACCCGAGCCGGGATCGAGGTGACGACCGACCACAATGTCCGCGACCACGTCCTCTGCGATGCCCACGGGGACGGGCAGCCGCGCGCCGGCGCAGGGCGGTGTCATTGAGGGCATGAACCCCTCCGTCTACAACCCTCGAGATCCCCTCACCATGTTCATCATCCAGGTGTGTCTTGTCTGAATCAACATGGCTGCCTGACAAGTTTCCGGTGGCTTCGCCTCTTGTCCTGGTTATCTTCCAACTAACAGTTTGTCTTTACTAGGCCGGCATCATCCTCATCGTATGCCATGCGCTACATTGGCCGCTCACCAAGATTCGCCAGCCGCGAGTCATCGCCGAGGTCATCGGCGGCATTCTGCTCGGGCCCTCCGTCATGGGCCAGATCCCCGGCTTCCGCGCCGCTATCTTCCCTCCAGCGTCCATCCCCAACCTGACCCTCGTCGCCAACCTGGGCCTCGTCCTCTACCTCTTCCTCATCGGCCTCGAGACGGATGTTCGCTTCCTTGTCAGCAACTGGCGCATTGCCTCGGCCGTTGCCTTTGGTGGCCTCGCCGTGCCCTTTGCGCTTGGCTGCGCTCTGGCGTGGGGCTTGTACAACGAGTTTAGACGAGACGAGGGCGTCATGGAGATCGAGTTTTCCACCTACATGCTCTTCATTGGCGTTGCCATTGCCATCACTGCGTTCCCGGTCCTGTGCAGAATCCTGACGGAGCTGCGACTGCTCGGGACTAACGTGGGAATCATCACCCTGTCTGCCGGAGTTGCCAACGACGTCATTGGTGAGCCTGTCCGAGCCCCTACCGAAGCCGCGACATCGCTGACCGTCATCAGGATGGATTCTGTTGGCCCTCTGCGTCGCTCTCGCCAACGCCGGCAGCGGTGTCCTGGCCGTCTACATCCTGCTGGCCTGCGTTGGATATCTCATCTTCCTCATTTTCGCCGTCAAGCCTGTGCTTAACTGGTTCCTCCGTCGCACCGGCAGCATCGAGCATGGCCCGTCGCAGTCCATCGTCGCCCTCATCGTCCTCGTTGCCCTTGCGTCCGCGTTTTATACTGGCATCATTGGTGTCCATGCCATCTTCGGCGGTTTCATGGTGGGCCTGATCCTGCCACGCGAAAACGGCTTTGCGATCAAGGTGACGGAAAAGCTCGAGGACCTTGTTGGCGCTCTCTTTCTGCCGCTATACTTTACGCTCTCGGGTCTCAACACCGACCTCGGTCTACTGAACAGTCGCATTGTCTGGGCCTACGTCTTCGCCGTCACCCTCACCGCCTTCTTCAGCAAGATCATTGGTGCTACCCTCGCTGCTCGCTTGAGCGGCCTTGTGTGGCGCGAGTCCTTTGCTGTAGGCGCGCTGATGAGTTGTAAGGGTTTGGTGGAGTTGATTGTGCTGGTGAGTTTTCACACGGCTGGCGTTGGTCCGACATACTAACTCGTGCAGAACATCGGCCTGCAAGCTCAAATCTTGAGCACGAGGACATTTACCATCTTCGTTGTCATGGCGCTTCTGACGACGTTCTCTACGACACCGCTAACCACCGTCCTGTACCCGCCGTGGTACCAGAAGAAGATCGAGGCTTGGAAGCGCGGCGAGATTGACTGGGATACTGGGAAACCTACCGGTAGAAACGCCAGCACCGAGGCGTTGGGTACGACGAAGCCGACTGCGCAGCGCGTGGATAGCCTGCTGGTTTATCTGCGCTTGGACAACCTTCCGTCGTTGCTGAACCTCATCTCCCTTTTTGGCAAGGTCGCTCGTGGCGATTCCCAAGATAAGACGGAGAAGTCGGAGTCGTCGACCACCAGTGATGCGGACAACAGTCCGCACGTACGTGCCCACGGCCTCCGTTTGATTCCGCTGGGCGACCGTGACTCATCCGTCATGACGGTGTCGGAAGTGGACAGCTACAACCGCAGCGACGCTGTAGTCAACATTTTTCGGACCGTTGGTCAGTTTCTCAAGGTCGCTGTGTCAGGCGAGGTGGCAGTCTTGCCTGAGACGCGGTTCGCCGACGCTCTCCTGGCCAAGTCAACGGATCTAGTGTCGGATCTGATCTTGGTACCGTGGAGTGCGACCGGCGGGCTGGGAGACGCGCAGGCATCCTCAAGCGACGGCAATTACGCAGGCTTTGCCAAAGCGGTGTTGACGTCTGCAGACCACAACGTTGCCGTGTTCTACCCCAAGGGCAGCATCGGTGGAGTGCAGGCGGCAGGCACTCAAGACCGGAAGCTGACGCGGACATACTCGTTTAGTGACATACACTCGGAGATCAAGCCGATTCCCGTAGTCAACCGGTCATACCACATCTTCTTCCCCTTCCTAGGTGGCAAGGACGACAGATATGCGATGGGACTCGTGATGCAGCTGCTGGAGAAGCAGGATGCGACAGCGACAATTGTACACTACACAACGAGCGAGACGCCGACGGAAGAGAGGGACTGGTTCGGACACCGGTCGACGCATGTGCCGGCAGCCGTGTCGCCTCGAGCTGAATTCAAGACGGAGACGGCTGCAAATCTCACGCTGGCGGTGCTGGAGGGCGCCAAGGCAGCGATCCATGTCGATTCTGGGGACAAGCTGTACCACAACATGGTGGTGGTCGGCCGCGGAAGCTTGAGCAAGGCTGAAGGCGGCGCGGCGAAGGCAGCAGACGACGTACAGGACACCCTTGGTCCCGTTGCGGGCGCACTGGTTGCGACTCGCGTCAAGGCAGATCTACTGGTGGTACAGGCCAAGACGGTCCAGGAGGGCGCGGTCTAACAGCATGGTTTTTGTTGGGTTTCATTGCGCAGCAGATATTTCATTTCTGGGCGACATTGTTATTGGGAG
Source organism: Stachybotrys chlorohalonatus IBT 40285 (assembly GCA_000732775.1). Classification (NCBI taxonomy): domain Eukaryota; kingdom Fungi; phylum Ascomycota; class Sordariomycetes; order Hypocreales; family Stachybotryaceae; genus Stachybotrys; species Stachybotrys chlorohalonatus. The sequence goes on along the minus strand of KL659316.1, from coordinate 101,488 downwards.
CAAGGATTTGTTGCGGATGAGGCTTTACGAATACGTGACACAGATTTGTATGCATAGCGGGCCAGCATAATACCTTGGATAGTAAAACGAGTCGGAGTTGGTTGAGCTACACAGGATGTGTAACCAGAATATACCATGTATTCTCCTTGATTCGGCGTGGGCTGCCTCGGCAAAGCTTCCGGTCAATGCATCTCCTACCAGACACACGGTCGCACGGCCCGGCCATGAAGAGCAGATCTTGTGCCTGGCAGCAATCAGTAGATCTCTTTGGAGATTGTGCAAGCAGAGCAAGATTGGGAGAGACGTTGCCCTGACCCACGCACTATGGATTATACGGCCGATGATAGGTCATCAAACTGGCCGCGTGGGTGGATAGGGGGATCGACGTCGGCAGAAGCTTGAACGAGATGACGGCCGAATTAGGACAGGGGGTTGGACCATGACGCTTCCCCTTTGGGAAACAATGTTGGGAAGAGTGTCTTGGCAAGGAACAGAGCCAGGGAACGGGGATGAGGTCGAGACTCAACGGCTTTATTTCGTCAGCAGTCTGAGTCATGGGAACAAGGCTGAGAGCCCGGGAGGCTGGTCAAAAGGAAATTCAGAAGGAAAAAAAAAAAGGGAAAAAAGGGAAAAGTTAAAAAAAGAAACCCAGCAACGACAAACCAAGATGCTAGCAGGGCCCTTCATATCTCGCTAACCCTTATGCAAAGGATAGCAGGGGCACGGCTACCGACTCCGCCTCGAATAGTCTACGTCCCGACGGTACTTAGTAGTTTCCGTGGCTCCGGTAGGGCGCGGCTGAAGTTGAGGTGCGCTCTTGATAAAGGCCTTTCGTCGCCCACCCTGGTCGACGACGGCCCAGGATGGCCTGGCAAAAGCTCATTTCCACATGTGCCCGGGTGGGGGCAGCCAGGCTTTCGATAAGCCCAGACTAGACAGACCGACTCAACATGCCGGGTCAAGCTGAAAAAAAAAAACCCCCCCAAAAACCACGCCATGTGGTTTTCGTCGTGGTCGAGCTTATGGCTTCGTGAGTCATGGCTGGGTTGCACGTGGTCTGGGAGGAAGGACGGTGAAGATGGACAGTGGAAAGGGGGGGGGGGGTTGATGATGGTGAGAGAGACAGATAGATAGATAGATAGAGAAAAGAGGTG
>KL659316.1:18220-94113 GCA_000732775.1 Stachybotrys chlorohalonatus IBT 40285 | reverse complement strand
GGGGAATGCAGAATCGAGTCGCCAAGGGACCAGTGCGACTGTTGGATTTGTGGACACTCTGACTCGCGGCATGAGCTGTCCGGTTCCGGTGCGGAGAGACTGTCAAAGTCCAAGCCCCCGGTAGTGGGTGGGTTGGAGTTGCGCTGAGGTCGAGCATCGGGGGTGCTTGGGAGGGAGTTTTCCATTTAATTAAGCGTATTCGATGCCTACCCACTGATCGCCCTTGTGCTGGCCACCCGTTGGCGTGTGCGGGGAGATGGAGAGCGATATGCTCGGACGGATCGTCGTCAGGCATAGGTGGCCCGTACAGAGACGAGAGGCCGGGTTCACTCCTTCATCGCTGTCTTCAGTGAGCCTATCCCACGCCGAACACGCGAGCCGCCAAGCCGACGCATGAAAAAGCACCAAGGAAAAGCCCGACAGGAGACATGGTCGTCCGGCCTTGGCAGGGCCACTTCGCCACCGAGCGGCCAGCCGCGGACGCTTGCCCAGGACGAGAAGGCCCAGCCAGCAGCCGGCCAGCACGCCGGGGAGCCGCCGCCCAACCGCACGTCTCGAATCATGGGGCCCGTCCTCCGTACCTGCTAGGCAGTTCTAGTACGGCGGGGCCCTTTTGCTGCTTGCCCCCGGTCCACCCACACTTCTTGTGACACTCACGATGCATTGCGCTGCGGTGGTTGGCGGTTGGCGGTGGCGGCGGCTGCTGGGGCGCAACTCAGTTCACGCCGGGAAACGGTTGGCAGCAATATATATCGGCCTGTGTGCAGGTAATAGTAGGGACGTTCGGGCCAATAAAGCGGGACGCGGCGCCGCCTGTTTCTTTTCTTCTTCTCCTACGGAACTTTCTGGAGCTCGAGACTGGATACATTCGTGTTCATTTTCCTTTCCCCCCCTCTCCTCCCCAAGAATCCCTTCGCCCTATGAGTCTGGGCCGGGATTAAAAGGGCCTCGTCGCTGCATCAGACCGGGTTCGCCATGGCATCCCCCTCGCCGCTGGACGCCATCGCCCTGCTGCCGGACTGCGCGGTACGTACACGAGACACTGCACAATGAAAGTGAAGAAGAAGACGGGAGGCTGAGTGACGATAGGTATCGTGTCTTGTCGGGGCGCTGGGCGGCTCCGACTGCACGTTGAGCAACTCGACATGCATCTGCCTCGACGAGCAGTTCCAGTATGAGGCGTCGCTGTGCATCGCGCAGGCATGCACGTCCAAGGAGACGCTCTGTAAGCTCACCCGCTGACGCACCTGACCCAACCCGCGTCTTGTTAATGCCCGGGCAGTCACCAAGAACACCACCATGGCGGCCTGCGGCGCCCCGGTCCGCGACGCCTCGCGCGAGTACGTCGTCATGAGCAACGTGCTGGCCGCCATCATCGGCTTCTCGGTGCTCCAGCGCATCGCCTCCAAACTGTACTGGAAGCTCGGGTTGGGCATCGACGACTACATCATCTTCCTGACGACGCTGCTGCTCACGGCGCCCTCCCTCGTCATCAACGTGCACGGGCTCGTAGCCAACGGCATGGGCCGCGACATCTGGACCCTGCCCTTCGACCGCATCACGCGCTTCGGCTCCTTCTTCCAGGCCATGGCCGTCCTCTACTTCTCCCAGATCACCATGATCAAGCTCACCATGCTCTTCTTCCTGCTGCGCGTCTTCCCCACCCCGGGCGTCCGCCGCGTGCTGTACGGCACCATTGCCTTCAACGCCGTCTTCGGGCTCGTCTTTGTGCTGGTCGCCATCTTCCAGTGCTTGCCCGTGGGCTATCTGGCGGTGCGCTGGGATGGCGAGCACGAGGGCAAGTGTCTGAATATCCACGCCATTACCTCGAGCAATGCCGCCATTAGCATTGCGGTGGATGCCTGGATGCTGGCAATTCCCCTCTCCCAGCTGAGGTCTCTGAACCTGGATTGGAGGAGAAAGGTTGGCGTGGCCCTGATGTTTTGCGTAGGAATGTGGTATGTCACCTCTGTTCCACAACTTCCATGCCTCACGACGAGACGACTGACAATGTCCACAATGCAGCTTTACCATCGTCAGCATCCTCCGCCTGCAGGTCATCGTCCGCTTCGGCGATAGCACAAACATCACCTGGGAGTACCTCGAAGTATGCCGCTGGTCCACCGTCGAGATCGCCATCGGCGTCATCTGCGCCTGCATGCCGTCCTTCCGGCTGGTGCTGGTGCGCCTCTGGCCCAGCGTCTTCAACAACGCCAATGCCTACGCGGGCAGCAGCAAGCACAACAACCAGGGCCCGGGCGCCAACGGCTACGGCCACCACCACAACCTGAGCTGGACCGTGGCCAGCGTCACGTCACGCAGGGAAAGCAATCCGTCCCACGAGAGGCTGGGATCGCGCGACGGCGTCATTACCTGCTCCCGCTCGTACAAGGTCGAGTTCAGCAGGAGTGAGGATAGCGGTTTGGCCGCAGAACATGGGGTAGTGTGTTTGGATGATTTGAAGACATAGCGAGCTAGAATAATACCAACTTTGTCCTTGATGTCAACATCTGTTGCTTGGTTTAGCATGTGAATAACGACCAGAATCCTCGATCCATCGTGGAACGAGCCACCATGATTCAGGGAGCAATCAGCAGCCTAGAAGTGCGACAGGCGTAAGCCCGTTCCCGACACCTGACACGGTCTCCCTCCGCCCTACAATCTCTTCAAGACCAGGCCAATCACATTCCTTCAGGATCACCTCCTACGCCCGCTTGCAGGTCCAAGTCCGGGCCAGTTAACGGCAACTGAGGAGGTCACCTGCCCCGGGGCTTGGCACCGTCCGAGGGCCGGCCCGCCACTCGAACTCTTGTATCTGAAATTACATATGCCGTACTGTGGTGTTTCTCGGCTTTGCTCAATTTGATTAGGGCTGAAGTCGGACTTAGCCAAGGGGCTGTTTTGCCACTGACCCGGATGACGATTCCTGGGTCAACATCTGAGCTTTGCTATCGACGTCACGAGAATGCACCCTCGATCACCCGGAACCACGAGCGTGACACTGATTAATTACTCTCATTGGGCTTCCCCTGCCGACTCGGTTTTACCACCCCATCTGTATGCTGTGTACATTGGTATACTCCTCCCCGTTCACCTCGACCACCACATACTCCTCCGGCACCATAATCGTCCCTCTTGTTCCCGCCGGCACATCTAGCGACACCGTCATCCTGGCCCCCTCGACCTCGACCTTGGCCCCAAACCACCCCAGTGCCGTCTCAAACCCGGCCTGCACCGTCCGCAGATCCCCCAGCTGCGGCGCCAGCTCCCACGCCCGGCCCCCCATCTCCGTCACCCGCAGGCCCAGCACCCCCGAGATGAGGGCGATGCTCGGCCCCGCGCTCCAGCAGTGCGCATGGCTCGTGTACGACGCATCGTACCGGTACCCGGCCTCGGAGCGGTAGTACAGGCTGCCGTTGGAAGCCATGCCCTCGACCAGCGTGGAGCCCGTCATCAGGTCCGGCCGGCCATCGACCATGTAGCCCCAGAGGCGGCGGAGGAGCTTGAGCGCCCGGGACGGGTTCTGGGCGCCGTGGAGGTGCGCGAGCAGTTCGATGGAGGAGATGAAGGGCGAGATGGTGTCGTTGAGCTCCGGCGTGACGGGGCCAATGTCGTTCCAGTTGCGCTCCAGGCCAGTGCTGATGGCGGCACGCTGGGCTGCAGAAGTCGTCAGATTATACCACAGGGCGATGGAGTTGCCGTCCTGAGGGTGCAGGTCGCTCTCCGGGTTGTCGCGGTACAGGCCCGAGTCCTCATCCCAGAGCAGCGCATTGAACTGTGACTTGATGCGGGCCGCAGCCACCCGCCACCCATCCGCCTGCGCAGCGTCAGGCGATAACGTAGCCAAGGACACAAGCGCATGGTAGTTGAGCGCGTTTAGGGCTGAGTTGAAGCCTCCCGTGTTCCCCCGCGCCCAGTCGTTGCTAAACTCCTGCACCTGCAGCCCCGTCTCGGCATCCAGCCTGTCCACGATGTTCATCACGCCTCTCGTGATGTTCGCCCAATGCCTGTCCACCCACGCCGCATCATCCGAGTAGATGGCATAGTCGTACATGGCAATCAGCGCCCACGCATGGTACGTGTTGCTGCGCGCGCCGTTGCGGAAGCTGCCTGTCGCCGGCCCCGCGAACGGCAGCAGGCCCGTGGTCGCGTTCTGGTAGTAGAAGAGCGTCTCGAGGGCGTTGAGCACGGCCTCGCGCCCATACGAGCCGAAGGCCTGCATGGCGACGGGCCCGCAGATGCCCATGTCGCCCGGCCAGATGGCGCGGTCGCGCTTCGCGCCGTCTACCAGCACGGGGCCGGCGATGGCGAGCGTGTTGTTGTAGGCCCAGCCGGGGCGGACCTGCGGGAGCCAGCGGCCGGTGTTGGCGGGGATCATGTTGGTCTGCGCGGTGTAGGCGCCGGCCCACCAGACGCGGTTGAGCAGCTCGTCGTCTTGGTCGGGCGTGTAGAAGTAGCCGGTGCCGGCACGTAGATCGGCCATGTTTGTCGCGAAGCCAATCTCGCAGGTGACGTTGAAGACGGTCACGTCCTGCAGCGCGTTGAAGGTCACGAACCTGAACCCGCCCCGGAACCTCTCTTCTGGCATGCGGTAAAAGACAGCCCCATCTCTGTCTCCAGCTCCGAGGGACACGTTCATCGCTTGGTCCCAATCCATGAACGGCGAGGCACCAGTGTCGTCACTGATCTCACGGACAAACAGCGGCGACTCGGAGAAGGCAAGAGAGAGCGGGGAGTCGTCGACGGAAGCGACGTTGAACGAGACAAGACCACCAACCTCGACGCCAAAGTCGAGTGAAACACGGGAGCCGGCGCGCATGTTGAGGACGTGGTTGCCATTGCCGCACGTCCGGACGGAGGCATCGCCCACCACAGCGTGAACGGCTACGGGAGCCGGATGGCGGGTGGACGGACTGAAGTTGTACTGATCCCAGGGGTTGGAGCCATGCTGTGCGGCGATGGTCGGAAGGCCGGCAATGGCAGCAATGATGAATTTAACGCCTTTCATCGTGACTCGATGCTTGTTCTTCAGAGCCGTTGCTGGAGGTGAACCAGCAGCTCCCATATGCATCAAGACGCTTTAAATGCAACCATCCGGGGACGACGTCAGGGATGGTCCTCGGTCCATCACGAACCGAAGCCTCTCCACCGCTTCGTCCTTGGGGGGTTGGAGTTGATCCTGCACGCGGGGAACCCAGGAAGCAAATGCTGTCTTCCCCGCAGTTCCAGCTTCACGGTTCCTACGATGATCTTTGTATCCCCACAAAACAGCAAATGCAAGGGGTGACGGATCTGCATTGTGCTCGGTTCTTTGTTCCAGCCAGTGCTGCGTCATCGGTGAAGCTGGGCCTCGAGCGGTTCCTCCATGGTTACGGGCTCCGACACACCAAACACGTCCGCTGTTGAACTAGATTATCAGGTGATGCGTGCCGTTCTAGAAAATGACTACAAGATAGTGAGGGCAGCAAAATCCCAGAAGGCATGGAGGAGGAAGCACGCGGCGTCATCGAAGTGGGTATTGGATCTTGCCCTACAGGGTATATAAGCAGCAGTGCCAAGCTTGTGCCTCGCACAACGGACTGTCTGAAGCATTTTCGCGGCGGCAAAGCCATTTCCATCGAATGCTCTGGACTAGGCTCCTGGAAGATCTCAAAGCAATGATGTGGAGACACACATGTGCTTAACTGAAACAAGATAGCTGATTTGAATGAGATGCGTTGATGAGTATACTAGATGATACATTGAATGGAGTAGGTGGTAGTGGTTGTGAGATTGAGAATACTATATTTATTAAATTTGAAGACGAACGTTCAACAAACCATAAGATCCGATGTGGTCTAACGGTTAGGATAGTGCGCTTTCAATGGGTCCGCCCTGGAAGATCCGCATTGGCCGGGGTTCGACTCCCCGCATCGGAGAATATCAATGTTTTTGCAATTTCGCTTTTTTGCTTGCCTGATCACCATCCATATATGATTCCTTTTTGCTGTTGGCACGTAAGCCTAGGATCCGATGTGGTCTAACGGTTAGGATAGTGCGCTTTCATTTGGGGTTTTCCTTTGAGAGTTCCGCATTGGCCGGGGTTCGACGTGTGTATTACCCGAATCTAATACGTCCTTGGGCTTCGACTAACATGAAGCAGTCCCCGCATCGGAGATGAATCATCACTTTTGCTGTTGCCATCACTTTGGTTTCTTTTTCTTTTTGTTGTCTAATCATGATCTGAATATGTCTTTGTTCCGAGCGAATGCGACGGCTTTTTGCAGCAAAATCATTTGTGCGCTTGTATATGAAAAAGGTCTCGAACACGCCTCCTGGCATCAAGTTGTAGCTCCGACTCGGATTACCTTTGCTCACCAACGGTATACCTACCGTTGTGAGGATGAGTAAGCCTTGCTGTAAATGCGGCATAGCTTATATGGTTTTCTTTGTGCTTTTGTAGTATGTGGTTCAAAGCATCGTTGGTGCATTGCCCTTTATCATTGCATCTACGTCTCCGGTACCTCATGTCGGCCCTCTAGAGTGCATCCATTCTTGCTGCTCTAATAATTGGCCTGGATTATTCCTGTACTTGATCTACAGCGTTTCAATTGATGCCATTGCAGTCACTGCCAGTTCCTACTATAAGGCTGACCTTGTGTCTAGAGTAGCCTCCCTTGGGAACGGCCATCCTTTCCCGGATCACTCTGGCCTTGCTCCGATCTTTGAACTCACAATATGATGGCCAAGATCAAGTCGAAACCGACGAAAAATTGCTATTGTGTGTACATAATGTCGGACACTGCTAACTATACATGACGGGAACAGGTCGTAACGTGCGACGCATCGTGAGGATGTGACCCAAAACCTGCACTGTCTCGCACCCTTCTATTTACGAGTTTTAGTGCGCTCTAGGGAAGCGATAGAAAGAGGAGCTCAAGATAAATTTTCAATCTGCGGAACTTCTGAACGCGAGCAATGACCAGAAATTTCCTGACAGTAAGGGAAGAAACAGTTGGATCAAATGCAACACCTGCCGACAAGCCAAAGCCACATATGCTGGGTATGGGCCCAGCGATATTGCCCCTGCCTGAAGCAGAGGCAGTTCCAGTGCCTCAGAAAGTTTCAAATTACATAGAAAGCCATTTGGCAAAAGCCTTCTGCCGTTTCTGGTTACTTATAAATGGGATTTAGTTGACTTAGTGTCAAGGCAGTGAATACGCATGGGACCAGGTTTCTAGGCATTGCGTTGTGGAAAAGCCAGAAACTGTCGAGCACGTCATAATCGCCACAAGGCATGTACAATACAAAAGGACTTTGGAATCCGCTCATTTTATCCTACCGAGAAAGACGTGAAGGGAAGAACATTTCAGGATGTTATTGTTGGAGCAAGGTAGGAGGCATTGAACAATATCGTTCGGTACCACGAGGACGACTAAAGTTCAGCAAGGCTTTGAACATCACAGGCATCAAAGTTTTGACGAATGAATGGAAGGAGTTTGCAATACAAGGAACGCCTCTTCGTTCTTCTCTTAAATGATATTGTTCTAGATATCCAGCCAATCTATTCAACAATGTATCCTGCGCCTATCAAGGTAATCAAACGGTGGTTGTTCTGCCTTTCTCGGTCTCATCTCTCTTCACCTCGGCATCCTCTTCGTGGAGAGCAGCTGTTTTATCTGCGTTGATGGCGCCCAGCTGCTCGGTTGCTAGGGCATCACCGAATAGCTCTGCAATTTCTTCGAGGGATTTGCCCGACTGAAGTCCGAGTTAGCCATACTCTCACCTTTGAGGGGCTTAAACTTACAGTCTCAGGCAGGAAGAAATAGTAAAACACTGCCGCACTTAGGTTCGTTGCGATGAACAGCGAGTAGTATCTCCAGCTGACCTCGGCGATGGCCACAGGCGTAATCTGGGACAGAACAATGGCAATGACAGATTTGGAGAAGACGGCGAATGCAAGGCCCTTGGATCGGAGGAAGAAGGGGAAAAGCTCCGAGGGCACGACCCAGATCATGGCGTTGAAGAAAATGGCGTAGCAGGCGGAGTAGAGGAAGATCATGGCGATGGCTCCCCGAGCACCAGCAGGGTTCCCGGAGTCTGCGCTGCCGAACTCGGCGCTGAGCGCCATGCATATGGAGATCATGACAGACAGCGTGACGGAGCCAGTCCACAGGGTCGTGACACGCGGCCAGCGATCGGCGACGACGGTTAGGTAGATGATCTGGCCAATGATGCCCATCATACCGTAGATGCCACTGATGAGCAGCGATGTCTGGCCAGTGAAGCCGACGGTCTCGTAAAAGATATTCTGGAAGTTCTGGATAACAGAGGAGCCGCTGAGCTGGCCCATGGAGACGATGAAGGCGGCGGTGAGGGTGCGGCGGACGTATTGCCGTGAGAACATCATTCGGAGGGCGTAGGTCCAGTTGGTGGAGCCTTGGCTGCGTTCGAGGTTCATCTGCTCTCGGATCTGCACGAGCTCCTGCGCAGCTAAGTTGTTGTTGTCACCTCCATGAAGTTTTTCAAGGACTAGCGACGATGGTTAGTTTGGAAGTTCCTGGTCGTTCACGAACCCCGACTTACCCTTCCTGGCTTCTTCGATGCGATCCCGCTGCACCACTGAAACATGTTAGCACAACAGCCACAAGAACTAGTAGTGCTACTTACACCAACGGGGGGAGAAGGGAATCAACACGCAGCCGATCATCATAGCAACAGGAATAGGAATCTGCATGGCCAGCGGAATACGCCACTGAGCATCGGACGAGGCATACGATCCTGCGAAGCCTACCCAGTTGGCCAGTCCAAACCCGACTGCGATCATCATGCCGTGTAAGCCAACCAGAAGGCCTCTATTTGACGGCTGCGCGGTCTCGGCAAGGTAGACGGGAACAACGGAGAGCAGGCTACCGCAACCGATACCTGCAAAGAATCGACCGAGGATCATCATGGCGCTGTGAACGGCTGCGCACTGAAGGGCCGCCCCGACGATAGCTAGCAACAAAGGGTCATATTAGAGATACAATCAGGGAGCTTGAATGAATTTGACTTACAGAGAAACGCCATGCCTGACATGGCGTATTTTCGACTGAACTTATCAGCGATGAAGCCGCTCGTCATGCCGCCGATGGCTTGACCAGCGTTGTAAACAGAGACGATGGCGCCTTGAACTCCCGTGTCAGCCCAAACCCGTGAGCCAAGATACATCGAATCTTACCAGATAGGGATGTGTTTACTCGGGAAGGCCCATAGAAGTACAGGCGGAAGGTGTCATGGCCAAAGGTTGTGGCAATGATACCAGAGTCGAAGCCATAGACAAAGCCACCCATGGCCACCACAAGAGCAATGCCAATAACGATTAGGCGAGGCATATTGACGGTGATAGACAATGAATTGGTGATTTATTAGAGTGACTAGACAGGACGGGAGCCACTTTATCATGTCCTCTGGTTTGACTGTCGGTTGAAATCGCCACGACATCGACCCGAAAGGAGGGGAGACGATGCATCATCAAACGCGGGGATCCCACATTCTTCACCTGAGACACTGGGGTAAGGGATCCAGATATCTGGGGAACATGTGATGAGGCATGAGCTAGAGTCAGTGAAAGACAATCAAAACGTACGAAATGCAGTCATAGAACCGGGGTTTGGGATGGGGGTACCCCACGACCCCCGTGCGGAGCCCCGGAGAGGAACGGCCAAGGCCCGGACATAGGACGGATCACAGACGACTTGTGGATACTGGGCTGTTAGCACCGGGATAAACAAGCTTTCATTGGGCTTTTCCCGGGCCTAAGAGTTGTCATGGGATATGGCTTCAACTCCGGGACCTGGGGCAAAGAGTGACATTGTTCGGTCGAGGAAGCGCCGAGAGTTAATCTGATCAACCGCCCTGTATCTTGGCGACTGCACTGCCGGTTCGCAAGCACTGCGTATTTAGTTCCGAGGAGAGAATGGGCTTGTTAGCGCATGGAAGCAAGCCATTTCTGTTTTGATCATCATCATCATCATCATGTCCAACGTTCCTCGCCTCTCTAAGCCAGAGTTCGAGCACCTCGGTGCCGGCCAGGTCACAGAGAATCCTAGGCCGCGTCTATCCTGGCGTTTTTGCTACGAAGAGAACACCATACAGTCGTGGCAGCAGACGGCGTACGAGATCGAGCTTCAGGGTTCATCAGGAGGCGAACCAGAAGTGCATCGTGTTGAGAGCGATCAGTCTGTCTTGGCACCATGGCCCGGAGCCCCGTTATCATCTAGGGCCAGTGCTACAGTCAGGGTACGCTGCCTCGGGTCTTCGACCGTATCGTCTTCCGAGCCGGCATGGACGGAATGGTCAGAAGGTACTTCAATCGAGACGGGCCTTCTAAGGCCTGAGGATTGGGAAGCCAAATGGATTGCATCCGCCACGCCTCGAGACCATGACGGGCCGTTACGGCCGATACGATTCCACAAGACCTTTTCCATTCCGGGCAACAAAACGGAGCATGCCAACGCTCGTCTACACATTACAGCGCTGGGCGTTTTCAACGTATACATCAACGGAGCCAAGGCGAGTGAAGAATTCATGGCGCCTGGATGGACAAGCTACAAGCACCGACTGGCGTATCGAACATTGGATGTGGCGGCCCTTCTCAAGTCGGGTGGCGAAACCAACTCGATCTGCGTCGAAGTCGCAGAGGGCTGGTATGCTGGACGCTTGGGCTTCAAGGGAGGGAAGAGATACATTTACGGCGACGAGCTTGGTCTTCTCGCGCAGCTGGAGATCCAGCTAGCTTCCAAATTCTTGACTGTCTCGACCGATGAGTCTTGGAAAGTCGGCACGGGCGGTATTGTGCTGGCTGAGATATACGATGGAGAAGTCTATGATGACCGAGAACAACGACCAATTACTCCATCGGATGGAGAGCTTGCCAAGCTCCTTCACGCAACATTCTTGACTACTTTGCCAACTGCAAAGCTATTCATCTCAGAGGCACCACCCGTCAAGGTGACAGAAGCTGTCGGGCCGATTGACATCTTCCGCAGCAAGAGTGGCAAGGCCGTTGTCGATTTCGGGCAGAACCTTGTAGGTAAACTGCAAATCAAGTCCATCAACCTGCCCGCAGGTGGCCAGGTGACCTTTCGCCACGCCGAGGTCATGGAGCACGGAGAGCTGGGCACTCGTCCCCTGCGCGGCGCAAAGTGCACAGATACGGTTGTGTCGAGCGGCGCCGAGATACGGGACTGGACGCCGCAATTCTCGTTCCACGGCTTCCGATATGTGCAGGTTGATGGGTGGCCGGGCGACGAGCTTCCCCCCAGAGAACTCTTCAAGGCTCTGGTCGTCCACACAGACATGCGCAGACGCGGATTCTTCAGCTGCTCCAACAAGTCGGTCAACCAGCTGCATAGAAACGTAGTGTGGTCTATGCGTGGCAACTTCCTCTCCATACCCACGGACTGCCCGCAGCGAGACGAGCGTCTGGGCTGGACGGGCGACCTACAGGTGTTTTGTCCCACAGCTACTTTCCTGTACGACACGGTCGGTATGCTGGGCGGTTGGATGCAAGACATTGCAGCCGAGCAGCTCGAGGAAGGCAAAGGCGGGATCCCCCCGTTGGTCTGTCCCGATGTCCTCCCCCCGAATTGGCCGCATTTCAGCCAGGCTGTGTGGGATGACATCGTTGTCTTGACTCCTGACGTCCTGTTCCAGTACAGCAACGACCTGGATCTACTGAAGCGGCAGTTCATCAGCGGTCAAACATACCTAGACGAGGCGGTCTGTCGCGGCGACGACGGGCTCTGGGATGTTGACGGGTGGCAGCTTGGAGACTGGCTGGATCCAATTGCGCCGCCTGAGGAGCCGGGCAACGGACGCACCGACGCTGTCATGGTTGCCGACGCCTACTTGGTCCGGGTAACGCAGACGTTTGCCAGTATCTGCTACCGCCTAGACAAGAAGGATTTGGGTGCAAAGTACGATGCTCAGGCTGCATCTTTGAAAGCGGCGTTCCAGGCCAAGTACATCACAGCCACAGGGAACCTCATGTCCAGCTCCCAGACCGGCCTTGGACTCGCCATCCAGCACGACTTATATCCTGGCGAGAAGCAGCTGGCCACGGGCACTGCGGCGCTAGACAAGCTCATCCGCACGGCAAAGTTCAGAATTGCCACGGGATTCGCCGGCACGCCCATCATCACGCACGCCCTCACCAAGGTGGGTTTGTCACACCTCGCCTACCGCGTCCTCCTCGAGACGACGTGCCCCAGCTGGATGTACCCAGTCAGGATGGGCGCCACGACCATTTGGGAGCGATGGGACTCCATGCTGCCCGACGGGACTATCAACCCTGGGGAGATGACTAGCTTCAACCACTACGCTCTCGGCGCCGTGGCCGACTGGCTGCACACCACGGTCGGCGGCATCAGCGCTGCTGAGCCTGGCTGGAAGAAAATCAAGGTGAAGCCGATTCCTGGAGGGAATCTTACGAGTGCGGATGTGAACTTCGATGGTCCTTATGGTTGGGTCAGGTGCAAGTGGACGCTACAGGGTAGCGATTTTGAGATGGAGGTCCAAGTGCCGCCCAACTCCACTGCCGTGGTCATTCTGCCTTGCGAGAGCGAAGAGTCTGATCGAGTGGTTGGATCGGGTGTCCATAGGTTCTCCTGTCAGTTGACTTTGCCGGAGTGGCCGCCTGCTTTTATTGTGCCAGCCAACCGAACTGCTCCGCCAAACGACACGATAGCTGAGTGATGTTGTGAATAAACTGGAATACAACCAAGCTGAAGAGAGTTTCTGAAATGTTACTTTATTGAAACCAGGAATGTGAATTGACAGCATCCATAATGGGAAAGTGCTGTTAAAATCCCACAATATGCGAATGTGACTCTGCGGATAGCATCATCAAGATGCGGTGTAGCTGAACACCTAGGGGCCAAGTTGGAGCAGACGCGTCGGTTGGGAGCCACGTCATTTTGTCTTAGTTTACCTCTGTGCCCAGGAGGCCCTCGTGACCGTGTGCGGCGTCGGAGTTAGTGTGGTGTGGTGTCTCAGTTGGTGCAACCCCACGTGCGCTGGCAGGCTGGCGTCGATCAGCATTTCGACGAATGCAAACAGCAGCACAGGAATTCGCATCGTTTGCGTTCTCAGTACACGACAGCATCAAATCCAGCCTTAACAATCACGAGACTCAGACTCAGGCATTGACAATCAGACGGACATCAACGGCGTCGACTAGCTCTGCCCATTTCCCGGACGACGCGAGGTCTGTTGTTGTCCTCAAACGTGCCATGTGGAGTAGATGCCTGAGGCCTTTCGCTTTGGTGTGCAATGGTGAGCGGTGCACAATTTGAACGCACGCAGAATTTCTTGTGTGTAGGCACCTTGTGCACAATTCATTCTCCACTGAAACAAGCAACGGAAGCCGGTGAGGCGCACAAACGGCGCACAAACGGCGCACAAACGACAGCCACTTCGCAGCCACGCAAGGAAGCGGAGAAAGGACTCCCGCGGCAACAGGGGGGAAGGGGAAAGAAAAAAAAAAAAAAGAAAAAAAGGAAAACTCTTTAAAATCTCTGTCCTAAAATGGGTCTCTTGGCCAGATGGTGGATGCATTCCTGCGGGTCTGGCAGGGCTGATTTCGAGTCACAGCGGAAGGGAGGGATGAATAAATTGGACAAAAAAATGCACAATAGTAAAATAGCCTCGCACAATGTGTGCGTGCTTTTTTTAAGCCCGCAGGAATCCGGTTTTCCTGTTTTCGGGGCTATTCCTTTCCTGCCACGAGAAAGCCCCCGACCGGCGTCCAATTAGGGCCTCTTGGTGCCTGGCCGGGGTGGAGTCTAGCGGCTGACGCCTGCTCCGCGGCGCAGGGACACGCAGGAACAAACGGGACGGGGCTCGTGCAGCTGTGGACCTGTGCGCCTGCCATGTCAGTGGGTTGGGGCCGCAAGGCAGGGCAGGGCAGGTACAGTCAGGCTGGTCCAACACCTCCGGCACGCCTGGCCTCGTTGGCCCGGTCCTCCTAGCCCTCCCTTCGTTCCACCTCTGCTCCTCTTCCCCATCTTTTCGTCCTCCTACTTAACACTCTGACATGCTCGCCAGCGCTGCTTGACACTCGTTCGTGTCGTTACCTTCTTTTCCCCCCTTCCTCCTTTGCAATCATTCTCTCCTTCACGCCGCAACTTGTGGCAGGCCACTCCTTCACTTGCGCTCATAGCTACAGCCATTGCGACGAGCCCAAGAGCCAAACATTCACCCTTGCGAGGACCGAACGAAACAACGCTCATTCCCAACACGCACATTCACATCAAAGTCCAGCCAGTGGCCGGAACGATACAAGACAACCTGCAACCTTCACTGATCAGAGCGCTTGCGCCGATCCCTCGTCGTTGATTCTGCACTCACTGTCTTGACGACAGGCGGACCCGTTACGCCCACACCACTCATTATACCCAATCGAAACAACGAAGCAACAATGCCATCTTTCCTTTATGCTACTCTTGCGCTTGCGACTGGCGCTGTCGCCAAGGGCGTCTGGACCACCCCCCACGACAAGTACTCGTCCTCGGTCGGCGTGCTAGGATGCAAGATCAACACCAATCGCGTCGCCTACTGGCCTGGCTCCGTTGACTGCGACAACATCTGCGTCAAGGTCTCCCACAAGGGTCGCTCCGTCAATCTGTTGCGCATCGATCAGTCGGGCGGCGCCTACGACATCAGCTACGATGCTTGGGCCTACCTTCAGACCGGCGTGTCCGCAGCCGATGATCCCATTTCTGGCGGACCCGTTGCCATGGAGTACGAGGAAGTGGATGCTGAGGAGTGCGCCGACCTGATCAATACCAACGGAAAGGGTCTGCCACTTAGCGCATCCAACAGCATCAACTTCCTGACCAGCTGCCTCGACCAACCCAACAGCTGGGTCGCCAAGAACCACGTTCTCTACAACATTTGCGATGCCATCTGCACCGTTGGCCACGACGAGGAGTGCGACCTTGACATGTCCGTCAGCAACCAGCCCAGCTGCCCGCACACCCTTGGCTTGACCACGGAGCTGACCTCTGCGCCTGTCGTGGATATCGCCTACCAGACTGGTGAGAGGACTCTGGCTGGCAGCGGCGAGCCTGCGCCAGACGGTGCCGGGAGCCCGTCCTCTTCGCCTGGGGATGTTGAGGAAGATGAGGAAGAGGAAGTCGAGGAGGTTGAGACCCAAAACGTCCGGCCAACCGCTAGTGCCGGCGTCTTTCTCGAGTTTACAAGTACTGCCGAAGCTGTTGTCTCGACCCTTGCTCCTGTCCCGACAACATCTACCGCTATCGCCATTCCCACCACCTCAAGTGCCATCATTCCTGACGATGTGGTCTCCACTGAAGTTGTTGACGAGGTTTCCAGCACCACTTCGGCCAGTCAAACCACCCTTACCACCCTCACCAGCATCGCAGCAACCACGACCTCGTTGGCCGTCTCTGAAACCCAAGACGACAACACTGTCGCGCCAACCACTTTCACAACGCCCGCCTCAAGCACCCTATCGGTCGTCACGCGATCTAGCACGACCCTCACTGTCGGCAGCACGCCCAGCAGTACGCCTGGTAGTGAGGATGCGAATGTCCCGGAAGGTGCAGGCCACATCATTGGCGCACCTATGGTGGTCCTGATGGTGAGCTTCATCTGCTCAATGGTCGTTCTGTTTTAGATACCCAAGGAAGAAAAGGAGCCACATGATACCACGCCGGGGAAATTTATTCGTTTTCGATGTACATACATATACCCACCCCTCAAACGAGGAGTTTAGGACAAAAGCGATTTAGGAAAAAGAAAACATCGTTTAAATCAAATCTTCATTCGTTACTGACTGCAACGGTACCTATATGAATCGGGCTTCAGAGCCAGCTCATTGCGGGTGCTCAGCAATTGCTCGCCTATTCCCATTTTGAATCGTTAAAAGCCGAGAAGGCGGAACAGAGAATTTGCGTCGCAAGCACGTGGATTGAGATGGCAGGTATCGATGCCGAGTCTTGCTTCATAGATCCACGCACAATTACTTGATGAAAGATGCAAGCGGCATGTTTAGGTGAATCGAAAAGTTTACCACCAAAAACCCCAGTATCTGTCTACGCTGAAGATGATCAATAGTATCCCCCCAAAGGCCCAGGCATCAAATACGCAAATCTATCCTTTATACAGCAAGAAGTTGGCTTTCTTATATTCTCTGCTGTTCTCCACCATCGCATTTTGCTCTGTGCACAATGCATAAACCTGAGGTCTGATCACCGTAGCGATGAGATATGGGCCCACGAGCGTCCTGCCAACATTCAGACACACGCGATCTCTTTGCCAAAAGAATCGCAGAGGCGAAGGTAGCACCCCTAAGGATCCATCGTTCAGCCACCGCGTTGAAGGTCCCCGCGTGCTCCTCGAGTACAAAAAGTATGGCCCCTGGATGGGTCCTCAAGGTATAGAAATCATGGAGAATAGAGTGGCTCTCTTGTCGAATCTTCTCGGTGCATCGAAGGGTTCGTCATACCGAAGCTTCAGGTGTATGGGTTGGTCAAAGCAGCCTTTGGAGGAGAGGTTCACGCTGGCATTTGAGATCCCGTAGGAATTCAAGAGGTGCGAATACGTAACATTATAATGGGTGTTACTTAATATGAAGGGTCCTAAGCGGCCCTCCCTCAATGAACGACTCAAGATTTCGCTACAATTGCGCAGGCTATCTATAGATGGCATCTGGTCGGATGGGTTCACCAAGGCATCAGCAGTCCCAACATTATCTTCTTCAAAAAGAGACATGTCGGTAGACTATTCCAAGCCTTTCCTTCACTGCTTCGAGTTTACACGTCCAGACTTGGACCCATCAATGGGTTTCGTATCAGACAACGACGCGTTCAGCGCCTACAGGCATCCTGACCGACAGGGCGGAGCGCGGAAGGGCCATCTGAAATCCCATGACCTGTACTCTCTTGGGGTAGTAATGTCGGAGATCGGGGGCTGGCAAAGCACCATCAAGTTTCTTAGAAAGGGGCTGCAACCAAGACAGATGCAAGCTGAGCTTAAAAACAACTGTACGGAACGCCTCGCTCACTACTCAGAAGATTCGTATCAGCAAGCGACTAGCATCTGCCTGAGCGGTGAGTTTGGTGTAGAGATGGATGATTTACAAGGATCGCGGCTGCTGGAAGCTTTTCGGAAAAGAGTTGTCGATGAGATTATGAAGGGAGTACGCATCTATGACTAGATTCTGATTTCCACTTACCGCTTCGCCTACAGCGCCACGGGGGGAACGGCGGTGACGATCTGTACGGATGTGTGCCCTGCGAAGATGGAGCGGTACCCCTCGAATAGCACAGATGTTAAAGCCGTTTATAAAAGCCTGCTGATTCAGGTGAGCTAGCCGATTGGCAGTGCGAAGAGGCAGGATACCAGTGGAGCGTATGGGGAGTTGCCGAGACTGATGGAAGCGACGAGTTTGGACCTACTGGGCGCTGGGCTGATGTGTGCTCTGCTTTTTATGAATCTGAAGGTGAAATATAACACAAAGGGCCTCTTGGAGTAGCCACCGAATACGCAAGTGTGATTAGCTCTACCTGGGAATTCTTTGCAGAACATAAATTGCATTCTGGTTTCGTTCTTCTGTAGGAGCCATGTTCGATAAACAAAGAGATGTAAATCATACTATAGTTTACTGCCCCGAATCTTCGCTTGGTTTATCTAGTCCTGGTTGTCAATGTGCTGCTACTGCGTGAATCGTGGGACTCTGTCGTACCAACACCTGGCGAGCACGAGATCAGACGGAGTTGCTACTTAAATCGAGAGCGGTAAATTGAACTAGCTGAACGCTTGCGCCGAACTCTTTGATCGCATCCGGCTTTACACTGGCGCACTTTTTCCTGATCATAGATGTTCTAATTTCTCATTCGCCTTCAAAGCAAATAATTGCTGTTTCTCGTCTACACAAACCTGTTCTCGGGCAACTTTCAATTTCCTATCACATTTGACTACCAACCTCTAGACATAAGGCCTCGAGATATATCTGCAATCAATTGGGTTGGTACACAACCTTTCATCCTGCACCCTTGCGTAGCGACGGTCTTATGACATTCTTGACAGACCTCTTGCAAGCACCACAGCCCATCAAAACCGCATCCACTAACGCAATAATTGGATTGTCAACATGGGCTGCGGTTTATCTAATCCCAAGGCGGCCGTCCAAAATGAGTCGACCGAGCTCGAACTGCCACGTATCGACGCCGTCAGGAGGATTTCAGACCCCCCTAGGAAGCAAAGCCACGTAGCACGATATCCCGGCACAGGCCCCGACGGCTACCCGACCGTAATAGTGAGGCCAGCCCTAGGCACAAGCATCATCCAAAACAGAGATGGCCATGCTGCCAACGGACTACAACCTCGTGGTGGGGATGGCTTTGACAATTACCCCAGTATCAGCATTAGCCACCCGACCCAACCTAGTTTCGTCATCACCTTTCACGGTCCGCATGGGCAAGATGCGTCCGGTGGGGGTGGCAACACCCAAGGCGGAGCCATCCATGGCGAGAGCAGTGATGGCGGAGATTTTCAAAGCGGAATTGCCTATCACGGTGCTTCTAACGCTGGCGGTCATATTTCAGACGGTGGCGCTGGCGCTGGCGGAGACTGAGCCGATATAGCAACAACCACCATCTTTCTTCGCGATGGAAGGTGACGACCGAATTTAGGTCGAGCCTTCGAGTCCCGCGGGTATCTGGATAAGCAATTGCCAAGGATACTGGGCCGCCATTCGGGCTGATGATGGCGAATTTGGCAGAGAAGTTGACCGGTGTCTTGCAGACCGAAAGAATCAGATACCTTGGAAGTGACAAGTGGAATTGGTAACCGTTCGTCAGGATCAAGATCTGGGACGGATCTGAGTGTTTGGTAGGTCATTAGGAAATGGAGTGATTTTCAAGTTGCCTGTGAGAAGTTTCCAAAGCCCTAAGAACCTTCGAATGGCGAGAGAGCCGACCATGCTGAGATTTCTCACTGATCAGAAACCGTGTGATACAATTAGAGGTGAACTAATTTGCATTGCGCAACCGAGCCAGTTCAGCTGCTTTACAAAGCAGACCTACCGGTATCTATAGCGCAACCCGATCACAATGACGGCCACGTTCATGGCAAAAGTTCTAAGAGCTGCCATTGCTTTTCTTGTGAATTAGCCTGCCAATATTTCAGGAAATACCAGCTTTTGTGAATGGTGCCTCACTATCTGTTTCAAGTCGTGTATTATCACTACAATAACTCGAGAAGCTACGTGTCATTGCGCGAGATGTTGACCCCGCTCAGTAACACAGATTGCACAGCCATCATGAAGCGTCAACTCCTCAATAATGCAGGTTTGTCACAGGGTAAAGGAGCTGCTGCCTAATCCTGCGCAATGCTGGGCGGAACCAGATTTTGCCGATGTGAATTGCGAGCTCAGCTATTCCATGTTGCTGCTAGGATGACAATCCTGGTATAATGTCTCAAAATATAGATCCAGCTGCAGGATGTCCAATTTCCCTTTGCGGCATAGAAGCAGCATCACGTGTTCGGCCAAACTATTTTTCGGCAGACATTCTCGTCAACCCTGCCTTACTTGCCATTCGTATTTTTGACTTGACGATAACCCCCAACAGCATAGTAAACCCCATGAAATCAGCGAAAATAAGACAGGAGTATCAAGTTCTGGGCTCTGGCAATGGAAATCGGTACCCTTTGATTTTGTGTTTTCATGGCTCGGGGCATTCCTGTGCATCTTGGGAAGAGTTGGCTCAATCATTGTCTGACACTTACAGGATCCTCCTTTACAATAGAGGATCACTCAACCCGAAACCAAAAACAGCCATTGCGGAGATGCTCCGTTATCTCGAAAAGACCGGTTTACAACCTCCTTATGTCCTAGTCGCACATTCCTACGGAGGAACAGTGGGACGAGAATTCCTTCAGCAGCGACCAGACACTGTGGTCGGAATGATACTAGTGGAAACGGGACAGGAGACAGCGCTGGACCTGAAGGTCGAAGAAGATCAGTACCGTCGTCAAATCCTAGGCAGCAAGCCACTCAGCGTCATCCGAGGCAACGTTATGATTGAAAAAATCGCCCAGCTAGATGCCCGGCTGCAAGCTTGCGAGAACGAAACTCAACGATCGGAGTTGAAGAAGGGCCCAGAATACGCTTTAATCCAGGCATTGGATGAGGAAGACGAAAGGCTCAAGAAGAAACAACTCGCTCTATCGAGAAACAGCCGTTACGTTCACATACCGGATTGCGGCCACGGCGTAATCAGAGCTCGGCCTGATGTCGTGGCGGCTGAAGTCCGTTGGGTCATGGAGGTGGCACGGAGTTTTGCGCAGGTTGAGGAAGAATCGAAAGACACTTCAGCGAGACACGGGATGCTTCATAGGATTTTCGCAAAACTCAAACCAAATAGGTGACCTCCCTACATGTCCATAATGATGCAGCATGGGCATTCACTTAATCGTTCCCATCGTGATCTAACTTCGAAAAGCACAACTTCTGGTCATTATCACACATAGCTATGACTGACAACCTGCTTCTCCCCGAAAGACCGTCATAAACGCATCTTTACATCCTCTTTCCTTCACTCGAAGCGAGATACCACGGCAAATGGCTAAATCCTTGGTTCCCCTGAAATGAATATGAAGTTGAAGGTCAGCAAGTATAGCATGATAGAACTGGTGATGCTTACATACGACTATCCGGTATCTCGCTAGCTTTAATTAACTTGACCTTGAACTACGGAATTTGTATTTTCATCCAAGGAACTCCTAATACCCTTACAGCACTCATCTCATGAGCGATGTGGATGGAAACGCATGTCTCATATTCAACAGCAAGTTCAAACCGAACGGCCATTCTGAAAAAGACAGTAGAGATAAACTTGGGAGCGACTGACGGCACCTCGTGGCGCTATGAAGATCATGCTCGAGAACATTCAAAGTACTTATTGATGCAAATGGCGAGACTCGACCAAACCCAGGCTGCGAGTATGAATAAACCTGAGTCTTGGGAAGACACAATGCCCGCATCAAAACCTATCGACGAAGAAGGCATAAAAGCCATGTGCATAAAGCCTAGAAACCTCGGCCATGACTCTTTGCCGCACGAATGCCAATCTCTCAGCCAACGTGGAATAAACTTGCACCCATGACAAACAGAGGCAGGCACTGCAAATTGAGGTGCTGGGTTTTACTAGCCATCAGCCTGGACGAGGCTATGGAAGCTGGCCTTCACATCAAGTAAGGAGCTCTTCTCGACTCTTGTGGTAGAAAGTCCTCCTGAATTATGCTGAAAGGGAACCAAAGTCGCCTTTCTGTGCCTACTAGATAAAAATAACGGCCAGTTGCGCAGACAATTAAAATGCTGCCCATGTTCAATACATCATGACTCCAACCTCTCTCAGTCAAATCTTCAAACCCAGGGTTCTAGTGACGATCTGTGATCTTCACCCACATACCCTTATCAACCCAGCCCTGGGTATTGATCGATTGCTCAATAGGTTTCTGCGGGTTCACAATCTGGAAGTCGAAATTTCGTAGAAGCTATGAATCGCATCAGCAAAATCAGTCCAATGAAGACAGCACTGTCGCGGCAGATACAGTGCATTACAGACCTCGATGAAAATCATGTTTAGCTCCAGGAGAGCCACGGGCTTGCCGCTGCATCCAAATCGTCCGTATCCGAATATCAACTCCGCCGTGTCAACCATGTTCCGCCTTTGCGTTGGATCGAGGTTGAGCCATCGCTCGGGACGGAATAATCCAGCATCGGCGCCGAAGACGGAGGTGCTTCTCATAACACCTTTTATAGCCACGCCAATCCGTGTGCCGCCAGGAATGAACTTATCGTCAATGTAGTCCCCTGAAAGTGGAGAAAACAATTAGTAGTAGATTCACGAAAGGTTTCTGCTTCTTTTCCTCAAGAATTACCTTCCGGGGGTGCCTCTTTCATTGCAAGAATAGTTGCTGGGAGCGAAAGCCGTAGTCCTTCGTAAATGACTCCCTGTGACACGTCAAGTGTCAGCGTTTGGCAATACACTGGCATAATGGAAAGACCAACCTGAAGATAGGGTAAGTTTCTGCCCTCGCAAGCTTGAACCGGGTTGGATATGATGCCCTGACTGATGCCGTCGTCAATCTCCTTTTGAAGAGCACGGTAATCGCGCGGAGAAGACATAAGGTATAGCAACGTCACACGAATTGCTCTAGCAGTGGTGTCTGACCCGGCGAGAATTTGGAACGGTATCTCGGCTCGACACTCTCTAGCAGTAAGGCCATGTCGCTTGAATGATCCCTGATCGCCATGTCATTTATGTGGCTCAAGGACCTGGTGATTGACGTATTTCACGTACCAGCATATCCATTTCATCCTTTGCATCAGGTGCGAACCTCTTGGCAACCAAGTCTTCCGCCAAGCTATGACGAATTAGTCCATGACGCTCCAGGGAAGTAGTTGACATTGACTTGCCCGAGAATCACGCCCATGCCTTGCTTGTCTGTAGACCGTGGTGCAATGAGGTTGTTTACCGCCGGAATGCCCAAAATTCTCCCCAGCCAAGGTACATCAGCAGCCAGTGAGGTGGTAAAAATGATATCGTCACCGGTTTGCATGTAGCCATAGGTGTCATTCTCCGTCTTCAAGTATCCAAATGCCTCGCCGAAGGATATCTTACTGATGGCATCGAGAGTGAAATATTGTGATAGTAACGCCAAGTCAGCAGGAACAAATTCCTTTGTCGAGATGTATTTGCGCCTGATCAGTTCCACCAGAATTTGGATTTGCTCGCTGATGTCTTGCTCGATTGTAGGTACTTCTTTCCCAGCATACCCGTGACTTGTCTGTGCCTTCAACCGATCATGCACGCCAACATCGGTCAAGGAAAACATGAATTCATAGTCAGAACTAAATCTGAGAGGCTTGTACCAGTTGGACTTCCCATAGCGAGAGCGAGCGGCGTTCATGCGCCGAATAACGCTTGGGTCGGCAGTGAGAACATCGCTGGGTCCAATGCGAACAAGATTGCCATACTTATTCGCGAGGTCTCCGCAAGAGTCACCTTGATTGTGTTTCATCGAGTTGAATAACATCCAGAAGTAGGAGAATGAGGCGAGAAAAGGGCCTTTGATGTGGCGGAGGCGATACCACGCGTGAACGTACGATCCTGCAGTGTAAATGAGGAACAGGCCCCCTAAGACACGAAGACTGAGGAAATCAATAGACATTATGAACCACGTTTAGATCAGATGAGTATAGAAGTTCGGAAGGCGGTGGGTTGTGCACACAAGACACACAAGAAAGATATTGAACCCAGGAGCATCTTTCCTGAAACACATTTCGGGTGACAATCGTTTTACATTATATTCAGCCCAGGCCCCCCCCACACCAGAAGCACTCCGCCACTGATCTTCCTGCCATATCAAACACAATTCTTGGGCCATCTCTTGAGAACTTACAGGGATTATCATTGCTCAAAATAGAACGCGAAGTCAGTCAAGTCATTGACACATCCGTGTTATTGAGCACGTACTTTGTACGTACTTTCATGGGGTTTGGCGGTTATCATGTTGTGCTACAACCAACCACCGTTCTGAGGGACGATCCGTTGGTACATATTTCTCTTGCAATAGATGCAGAAAACCGCATTTGAACTGATGTTGTGGCGCCTCGGTAGTTTCACAGCCAGTCATATCTTTCAATGAAACCTCAACGGTGTTCCAGACTGCGTGGACTTGTAATGCGACATAAAATTGGCCATGTGATAGTGTTCATCTGTCCAATGAGGCCATGACCTCGAAGACTCGCCCGTCTCAATTTTTTTCCAACAAATTGGAAAGCAGCTCGAAGCCTGCCGGACTACGGAATGAGTCGAAGTGGCTGCAACATGCATGTACGACCATTAGCCTGTTCACAATTATTGGGCTGATCAAATTCCTTACTCGATTGATTGCATGGCAGAAGCGGCAAAGATACGTGACTTTTTGATAATGTCCGCTTGGCAAGGCCTCATCCCCGCATCTGTCGCCTCTCCTCTCGATAACATGGTATGGATGACTTCGATTTGCACGCGCAACATTTATCCACCAGGACCGAACTTCTACATTTTAAGAGGCTTCAGTAAAGTGCGCCTAGATCAAAATCTCATTCCTTCATTTTGTACTGACACTCATGTCTCATCGCAAAGTCAGCCCGGTTTACACGAAACCATTTAGCAAGCCGCATCACCGACAACCACTTTCAACAGCTACAGAATCTGACTTCAGTTAATCGCACTTCGATTGATACATGTGGGTGCAGTTTGCTTCTGTTGGGCTAGAGCAATAGTGTCAAGGCGCTTATTGGTCAATGTCAACGATCGACGTGGGGGTCGAGTATCATTCTATCTTTCCCTCATTTTCAGATGCCGGGTCGTCTTGGAACATCGGCGCGACCTGGTGTGATGGCTCCCGACCCTACTGAGTCTAACCCAAGTTGGTCGTAGGAACAGTGCCCAGATCAACGATGCAATAATTGCGTATCGTCCAAGATAAGTCTTTCAACTACAGGGAACGGACGAGGCGCTTGAACAAAAAGACTGGAGCAGAAACTCTATCTTGCTCTAGTGTCTCAACAGCTGTGAGATGGTTGCCAACTAGGTGCTACCTCAGTTAGGTCAAACTATGGAACTACCTGGGCCGGTCCGCAATTGCCAAGAACCAGACAGCTGGGAATTCCTCCGCAGATCATTAAATGATCGTTTCTTGGGACTCCACTCGTGAGCTTTTGGGTCCTGTCAGCGCAATGGTTGACTCTAGCAAATGCGCAAGTGGCACTAGTGCTGTTCCCAAATTGTTGCGTCTATCGCCCTGTACCAAGATCTATGATGTCAACAGAAACGTGAGCAAGATGATGGATAAGCGCGAATTGCAGCTACCCACAGGGTGTGCGGTTCGCTGGTTTTACAACATGATCAGAGCCAGCCCAGATCAATACGAAGCCGGGACCAAAACCGCGCTTTGAAGAGTATAACGCCTTCCTGGTGCTACCGACGCAAGATTTCTCCAGATCGGCCGAAATCTCATCTTCCGCGTTATCCGTTGATGGCAAATACAGATTGTGTGCCTGGCTTGGCGACCGTAGTAGAAGATTTTCAGGCACGTAGCTTTGAGTTCGTCCGGCTATTTCTGGACCCGTAAACCACCTTTAGTCTGGCCCAGTCGCTCATGTTGTGGCTAATGAAAGCACAATCGGCCCTTGAAAAGGACGGGCAAAACCTTCTTCTATACTAGAACTTCGACAGCCATACAACAGCTTCGATGCGGCAACATATTTGGATCTACACGTACGAATCACACAGATAGGTCGCGGCTAGCTGCTTACATCTTGATCTGAGTCGTCTCATGATTCCATGGCGAGCACGTTGCTGTGCCACGCAGCAAGCTATTGCCCTTTTGATATCCCGAACTCGTCCCGTGAGAGGAGATTGAGCAGAAGCTACTGCATTTTGTCTAAAGCTCCTGACCCATTCTCCATATGCTTTACCCTAGCCGTGCCGTCATAGGATGAAGATGGCTTGTCAACCACTAAAAACCAATACTAGTAGCTAGTCTAGTATTTGTCACTTGTAAAGGTTTCGACTGCATGTTCAGAACACGATGCGTACAGGGTTATAGAAAAGGAAATTTGAAATGAATGTCATTCAATCATGTGAAATTCAACTTCATAGATTGACATCTTGGTCACGTGAAATCGGTAGTGGTTAAGGACATTTTCTCAACCTCGTTACAAAACGGTTTTTGAGTTTCTAGCTACCTGTATGACTATAGTCTCGTAGGGTTTATTATATCAAGCATCTGTTCTGTGGCCATCGCCACGACTCCTTCAACACAACTTCTGTGCCCCAGGTCGATTCGTCCATTGTGAACACTGTGTTATGGCCAAACATAGCACGTCAAAGGCGTGGAGATACGGATCTCGATGTCACCTGTCAATTGCTCACCTAATAAGAGATGATCGCCAGAGGTTACTACTTTCAGCATGACAATTACAACGGGAACATACAAGAGAGGGCTGTAGATCTCCTTTGCCGATGTCTGGTTTGAAGTCCAAGGAGTCTCCACTGAGTAGGGGAAAGTTAAGCCTCAACGAGGGTCGAGTATTCCCGGAAACTGCCGGATCTTTACTTGGGCGCGCCGATATCCGGTCGATCCGGGCTACTCTTCCGGCAAACCACGCACCCGGAAGCCTAAAGATTGAACTAATGGTGACGGGAATCATAATACTCTTTGTATCCACCTTTACAATCATGATGGCCGATTATATGAGATCATACTGTCTTAGCTAGAACGAGCTTGAGATGATCAGCGTCCTCAGCTCCATTTCCATGCATTGAAAAAGTAAAGACGCAAACACCATCAAACCCTAACCTCAACTAGGGCACAAGTTTTAGTCATACCACAATAAACTCCCATGAGAATGCTGGAGGTTTCTGGACATTTGACCCTCCACAGCTGTTGAGATTTCCATCATCAACTCCGAAATGTCGTCGATCTTGTGTTGTGCAAGCCTGATCATGTAGTGCAATAAGGCTGTTTCTGAAGGGCGATTAAGCCTATTTGGACAACCACGACGTAATGATTTCCCCTCTGTGGCAATCTATATTGCTGTCTAAAGATTTCAATTCTGATGAGACGAGTATAAAGAGACCCTGCTCTTGCCTCACTTAAGCTTCTTTTGCTACAAGCCCCAACAACATTCAATCACTGTTACTTCAAGCCATCAAAAGACTCAGCCTTCCTTTTGATACATTCCCTCACTCTACCCTCATCACATTCTTTGACACGCAAATATGAAGGGACACGTTGCTGTCTTGGCTGGCTTAGCCGCACTGACCGCTGCTGCTCCACGACCAGGCAACGAAGACCTTCCCAACGGCCTGTCGTTGTCGAAGAGACAGAGCGAGGGTGAAGCCGGCCAAGGCAGCGCAGACAAGCAAGAGGCTGTCGCCGCTCCTCCTACCGGCACTAGCGTCCCAAACCCAAAAGGTGGTGAGAAGGAGGACCAGGACACGAAGGGGAAAACCGAGGCTCCGGCACCTGAAGCCAGCTCTGCGGCCCCTCAGACTAGCGTGCCAGCCCCCAAGACAGACGATCATGGTGATCAGGGCAAACAGGGCAACACCAACGGCCAGAATGAAGATAGTGATAAGACTGGTGATAACGGCAACAAAGGTGACGATGGCCAGAAGGGGGACAATGGCAACAATCGCGAGAACGGCATGAATGGAGACAATGGAAAGAACGGAGACAATGGCAAGAACGGAGAGAACGGAGAGAACGGAGAGAATNAGAACGGCAAGAACGGCAAGAACGGCAAGAACGGCAAGAACGGAGAGAATGGCAAAAATGGCGAGAACGGCATGAATGGAGACAATGGAAAGAACGGCGAGAATGGCAAGAACGGCGAGAATGGCAAGAACGGCTACAATGGTAAGGACGGTGAAGATGGGAAGAATGGTCACGACGGCAACGATGGCTATGATGGCAGGGATGGTAAGGATGGAAAGGATGGACAATACAACAACAAAGGTCCGAAGTACCGTCCTGGACCTCCCAAGCCCGTCCCTCCCCCACCCGTTCACTACAGCTTCCCTGCTCCTCCTCCCCCTCCCTCCAACACCGTCGTCTACAAGTTCAGCGAGTACATCTTCGAGCAGTGCCGCTACGAGATTGGCTCAGAGTGCACTCCCGGCAGCTATGCTTGTGCCAGCAACCCCAAGGGAGGCAGCTCTGGCTGGGCGACGTGCGATGACAGCGGTCATTTCGTGGTAAGTCTTTCTTCTCTGTGTGGAGTGAGTGATGGAACGAAAAACAGGCTAACTCGATGGAACAGTACTCGTGCGATTGCCCGCCTACGACGGACTGCGCTCTCCTTGATGCTCACTTGCCCATCTGCTTCCCAGGTCTTCACTGATTAAAAAGCCTTGAGGAGGTGGATGATGAAGCTCAGTTGAGTAATAGAAAAAGTTGATTGGCAATATTTATCTCACAGGGATGGGAAATTATCACTGACCAGTGTCATTCCTTTCGAACATTCACAACGAGTGGTCACATAATCCTCAATACATATTACCATAGCTAAGGTCGATGCCATAATCGGAATAATAGTATCTCATTACTGTCATCCATTACTCAAACTCTTGAATATTATATGAAGTGGCCAGGGCGATGAAGTTGCCAGGTACGAAATATCTAACCTGAAACTTGTATTCTGCCTATGAGATAGCAACTTGCCAGGATACTTGTCCGCATATATCCGCTGACAATCGACCACGGGAATTGCTGGCTGCCGCTGCGAAGCATAACATTCGATTCAGATTTCAAATTAAATGTGGACCTTTGCAGGGCTTAATCCTGACCAAATTACCGCGGTACATCTGGAATAAGTTCGTAGAGGAATGAACCAATGAAGTGCGGTGCTAACCCTAAGAAACATGAGCACAAACGAAGAGTTCAGTAAATTGACAGACCAGTCATCTGGTAAAGGCTTGACCACTTAATCCCAGTCCTGGCCGTTAACAACACAATAAGGCGCAAGGGCTCCTTCGCCAACCTCTCCCGCATCACAAGGCTTCACGCAACCATTGTATCGCGTGCAAATAACGCCAATCCTGGCCAAGCAGTAGTTGGAGAGTTCGGCAGTGTCACCGTAATTTTGGTTCACGCCCACTGATATCATGATTAGCTTCTCGTAACTGGATGGCAAAGAAAATACGGGAAATCTCGACTTACTGACAACACCCTGGATCCCAACGAGGTTGGTGATGTTGACATGCCTCTGGAACTGCTGGCTGCAGTTTCCACATGAGCGATAGAACTTGCCGAATTTGTTGGCGTAGAAGCCGTCGATGTGAAGCCAGCCCTCGCCTGTTCAAACAGCTTTGTTAGTCTTAGAGAAAAGGACTGCTACTAGGACTGCTTACCATTGTGCTGAAAAACCTTGTCACTAGCTTCTCGCGCGCCACCTCCACGGATGTATCGTGGACCAGAACCCTTGAATGTAGCTGCATCCTCGCACACGTCCTCCCACCAAACATTCTCAAGCACGCAAGGGCCTCGGCAGTGGACACCCTCAGCCTGCGCAGGTCCAATGATGGCGTTGCGAAGCGTAGCGCCGGGCTCCAAGATAAAGACAGCGGCCGCCTCGTCTTGCTCTGCTTGACCATTGCAGTCGCCGGTGCTGCCTCGACGGTCGAACAGCGCCATTCTTCCATCAAAGACCTGGTTCGCGGCAATGACTGAGGCTGTGGGGAACGAGGTGCTGCCCGTTGCGCTAGGCCATACCGTGTTGACGCTGGGGTGCGGGCATGAGACGCCGCCAGACACTTGCCATGATACAGTTGAGGTTCTTGTTGACGTGGACCTTGTTGATGTGGATCTCGTTGATGTCATCCTTGTTGTCGTTTGCGCAACGACAAGAGGGCCGAGAAGCAGGATAAGGTAGGTAGGAGGCAGCTGCATATTGGTTGTGTCAAGACGGTGATGTAGGGAGAAGATTGACTTGGAGATAATTCCAGAGAATATCTTCTACTTCCACGAAGCTTCAAGGTTATATAGAATAGATCCGACTAGCAAACGACGACTTTTGCCCATGTGTAAGGGGCAAGCATTGTGAGTCGTGGCTTTAGTTCTTCCGATTACTCTGCCAATCCCTATCGATACTTGCTGCAACTAGCCATGCCGTTATACAAAAGTCCAACTGAATTCTGTAGAAGGTTGGACCAGCTGATTCGACCTGAAGTTGGCTGTGTCCAGATCTGGAACTTGAACAGGACCGGAAGTGGGTAATTCCTCCAATCCCGCCAAGTATCTTCACAGCCTCGATGCCACGCATGAGGTTGCATCCAAGCGAGTCCAGCACACATCAGGTGTGGATGAAGAATTCCCCGCGATTTAAGGTTCTTTTGCCAAGTCCTGTGCCTGTGGGTGAAGCTGGCGTCAAGCCGGTTGGTGGAAACATGGAGGAGAAGGTGGGGGATGGCGATGCCGAACGACGATGTAACATTGCACGGCGATCCGACGAGATGAGACCCCACTGCGTTCTCGGCAAAATTTTGCTTCTGAGTAACAGGGTGTCTGAGGGGAAAGTCCCTGGAATCTCGATTCAACTTCACCTGGGGTTACTAGGTTCAACCGCGATTGCTAACATAGCATTTTGCATCGAAGTCATTGAGGATTATGTAGCAATCAAACTATGTCATTCTGGACCCTCAAGTGTCCTAGAGTCTTCCCCGACAACCGCCCACATTCATATACCGCCTGCATGCAAATCTCCCCGATACCTAAGCAAACGATGAAAGCGAATCAGGCCTGCCAGCCATTGTCGCCCCAGACAGGCCCTCCAGGAGGGGTGTACGGGTTTGTAGCAGAAATATCTCGATACTCCAACCAGATCTTGATATCCGAATTAGCCGTCGGATGATTCCTTTACTGGGCCCAAAGCGAGGGGGGAAATCAACTCACAGATGTCTTATCATCTGACCTGTAGGCACCGGGCAGAGCGATACCCGATGGCAATTTGACAGTGCCGCTGCCAGTGACTGTAATCTGGTGGCACGCAGGATAGAATTGGGCCAGTTCGCCCCTAGTGTTGGTTCTCTGGAGGCCCAGGATCTCATGTCTGTGGTATTCTTCAGTAGTGGGAAGCTACGGCGCATAATGCTAGTAGAACATACCGCAGAATGTACTCTCCTGGCGCAATCTTGGAGGGAAGCTTAACTTCCCAAGTACTGTTTTGAGTAGGCAGGCGCTTGCTGGCCCATGGAACAGCCTCGGTGGCGTCGTAGCCAGCTTGATCAATTTTGACCCAAACATTGCCGGTGCTGCCGGAGAACTGGCTGCAGCTGCCTTTACAGTCGGCAAGGTAGGTCATGACTTCACCCAAAGTCAGCGGGGACTGCATGTGCCGGCTGAGCATACTTACCTGGCCCAGGATGGTCGCTCTGCCAATCCGTCCACATAAACTTGACCGTGCTTCCAGCCGCGACATTCGCGGTAGCTGTTACCGGGATGTTGTTGACGCCATCACGTCCGATGTTGCAGGTGATTGCATCAGTCTGCAGGTTATTTCAACAAAGGCGTGCCACAGAAGGAACCTTCATAAGGGTGGTAGTCACCTCGAACAGGGCATCGGTCACAGGGCCATTGTCCTTGAATATCCGAGTGATTTTGTTCACAGGCGGCTTCTTGGAGGGATCTTTGTACGGGTTCCAAGCTTCAACGAGGTTGTTGCCAAGCCATATCTGCTGCACGTAACCGTGCGCAGACGCGAGAGCGGGCAAGAGGACGACGGAGGCCAAGAGCTTCATGTTTCAAGGTTGTTTGTTAAGGATTGAATCGAAGAATAGATGTGAATCACGAAGCCTACTTGAGCTGACAAGATAGGCTGGCGAATTTATAACGTATTGTTGTGAGTTGACGATCTCACCCCATCGGGCAATCTTGGGATAGTATTCCCGTGTGTAGGGGCCTGTTGTGATGGGGTAGTATCTACCAGACATCTGCAGGCGAGGTCACTACGCAAAGGGATTGGTGGGTTTATTATAGACGGACCTGGAAACGCCGAATCTAGTTGCGTTACAAACCATTAAATCACACCCCCCGATTTGTATTGTCCTACCAGTCACTGAGGCATCGTGATCTTGTTTTGGACTGGTAAGCAGTGCATAATCAAGGAAATCCCGGCATAAGTGCGGTACGTGGTCGAAAAGCGGTATAAAGGGGGACGCGAAAATATTCAAGAGTCTACCAGGCTGATCATTTCCCTATGAGCCGAGGCATATGCTGTTCCGAAGAAGAAGAAAAAAACACGTACGGGACGACATTCGGCGGACCTCCACTGAATGTTTGTCTGAGAAATGCCAAGCGGGAAGCTTGGCCTGCTTTTGAACCCGCACGACCATCGTGTATGCGGGCCTACAATCTTCTGCTTAACTACCACTGGAATGTTGATAGTACACGATTAACAAGACACACGGGAAGACTCACTATCTCTGCCATGGGAATATTTCTTCAGCTATTCCATACCCCCCAAAGCCAGGCGGCATGCTATACCAAAAAATACCAATGCTGCGGAACTTCATCAAACCTCGATCGACGAGAGAACGAGGCGCGATTTGATCGTGGCTCATTTATCTGGTAACAAAGCATAGGCTGTCTACGAGAGTTTTCGGAGTCAACTGTTCAAAAGGACGTATGAATATGCATATATACACATATTTAGAATGGTGCACGAACACCACCTTATTTTGACGCGTCTTCGTCTTTCTCTGGCCACATGACCTGGCCTGCAATCATGGCCTTTACATGAAGCACCAGGTCCATCAACCATACCACAAACAAGAGTATTCCCATAGCTGTTGCAACCCACTGAATTCCATCCGATTCTAAAACCTGTCCTATGAATCCCGTTCCTATTACGAATCCTATGTTTGGGAACACCAGAGCCCACCAGGATAGAGTAAAAGCCATCCTAGGTTTGATTCCACGTCCCCCACCGACTTTGGGGAAGACATTTGGGAGGTTGGCAACTAGAGCCATGGCAAAAAGCCAGAATCCGAAGAGCCACAAGAAGATGCTAACCCAAAGCGCGAGTACCTGCAGAATCTCAACTGCGTTTGGGTATCTTGTGAAGTAGCTATGCTCGACGGGCAAGTTCATCGCACACCCCATAAAGGTCAGGATTGAATACCCTGGTGCTCCTACAGGCATGAACAGGCCCGGTCGTTGATCAGGCGCCCCCAAGCCATACCGGAACAGTCCGCCAATGAACCATGCCAGCAACACAATGCTGCCAAGTAAACCCAGACCCTGGTAGGTAATTCCAGCAACTATGATGGGCAGGCGATGATTTGGTGGCTGTGACTGGGAAATGGCCGATGCCACCGTGCCCGACAGCATCGTGTTATAGACCTTCAGGAAAACGCCAGGGCTCAGTGTATCCGGCTGCACTGGCATCTGCGAAAATGATACGACGAACATGACGCACGTATAGAGCAGCGTCATAGCCGCATACATCCAGAAGAGCACCCTCACGGCAACCACAACCCAAGGTCCCGCGTGTGGGACGGCAAACCTCTGCATGCAAATGATGATTGTGGCGCAGGAAACCCAGAAAGAGCCCATGAAGAAGGATTCGGGCGTGTTTATGACGGAGCGCTTCATCGTCTGCGGGTGCAGAGCGAACCTCGTGATCATGGCGACGCAGAGGATGACGAAGACGACGAGGTTGAAGACGAAGATGACGGCGCCGGCGGTCTGCTGGCCCGAAAACTGATATGGCAGTTGGGAGAGTAGAATGGCGATGCCGCCGGTGGATTGGGTGCAGGTGAAGTTGGCCCAGGTAAAATGCTTTATTCGATCTCGAAGGTCGACTTTCTGACCATTTGGCGAGCCTCTGCTGCGTTGCAACTGGTCCTCCTCATCGCCCATTTTATTGTGTCTTTGACAGCCGAGGCAGTTAATACGTCCAAGCCTCCAAACCACGCAAATTGATGATTTCAAGAAGGACACTTCGGCTGGAATGATACTCAGGCGATAATACTGGCGTTGATACACAAAAAGGGAAAAAGAAAATACCTTCAGTGCCTTGCCTTGAAAGACAAAGACGAAGTCATCGCAACCATTACGTCAAGCGCCAAGCTAGTGGCATACCGCTCTCTCTATGACACTGTGGTACTGATCAGAAGCCCACAGCGTGGGAATGGGAGGTTCGGCCGGGAATATGACCCCGAGGTGGATCTGCCCAGCGCTAACCCTGGCCCTCCACCGAATAACAACAAAGAGTGTATTGGCCACTCGTGCGAGTATTTGGTAAATTTTGCAGAATAAGCTTGTTTACACCAAACGTCATCGATACTTCATCGCTTACCTAGGTCCCAGTAATAAGAAACACGAATCCACTACAGTCATATGGGTGACCGGTTGCGCCGTTCTGCCAGATCCAACGCTCACATACAAGCTATGTGCCCCATCACGATGTTGTCTTACATCTTGGCTTAACAAAGAGACGATCACGGCTAGCGAACGCAACTATCGCCATCGGTCCAAGTGCATTTGCACATCAACGCAATGCTGCAGCTCGATAACTACGAAAATATCCGAGCGCTCCCAATCTTTGACGTACATGGGTTCTTGTCTTGCCCGCACAGCTGCAAGCACAAGTCGAATTGGTCATGTTCCACGGCATTGAGGCCGGTACGAAACGATTCCATTCCAATAGACCGTCCCCCCAATGTCTCTAGAAACATGGCAGCCACTGACTATTCTCGCTCCTATAATCTCATGAAGGTGCACTTACTGTCAGGAGCATAGATGAGCCTAACCAGTGATTGAGGTGTTTGCTGAGGTTTCGGTACTGATCGAAAGTCCCTAGTTTCCAACCTGTACACGTAGACAGACGATTGGACCAAGCTATGATTTGTCCCCCGAGTTTTGTGTCCTGACCTAATTGCGCGAATATGAAAACATGCCTTGTCTGTACGTATGGCTCTGAAGATGGCAGCTTTTGTATTCATAGCGAGAGATGCTGAATGGTGGAGACCCTGCCTTCGGAAAGCTGAGGCAGCGCTGTCTCTGTGGGTTGGAAAGTATGGGGAGAATCCGTTGGAGGCAAGCAGCTTGTTATATCTGGAGGCAAGACTGTCATTTCACCCACCGGGTGCGAACGAGCACCTTTCACGATATTACTTGAAGTGCAAAACTTGACCACCCACCGATATGCTCAGGCAAGGACGTCTCCTAGCTGATGAAAGAAATTTCAAACGCCGACTGCAGTCTTTCCTTGTGGTTTGATCACAAGCGAGATTATAATGCGGATGGCCAACCAGCTCTGCGAGGGAAAAGGGTAGGCAAAATCACTGACACCATTCAACTGTCGATACCCAACTATCAATGCAGACTGCGATTAGTCAAAGTCGCTTGGATTATATAGAGTCCAAGGGCTAGATGTACTCTGCTTAATCGATAAGAGCAGCCCTATCGACATGCGCAAGTGACACACAATAGACGATATATGCGGCATTATGCCCTATTCCGGGTACATATTGGATAGATTCATTCTTCGTTTTGGGTCTTTTTCCAATTTCATTTGCACAATGCTGGCTATATGATGGTGTTGAATGAACGCACTGTTCTTGAAGCCTCCATCCATCACAAACGCCAACATCCCTTAAGAATTGGACCTAAAGAGGAATGGAAATAGGAATGAAGTGTTTCGAGTAATTCGCCATGAAAAGCCAATCCAAATAGTCGATTTGTTACAAATCAAGTCGCATTTTATGCTTTTTGGCTGTGGTCATGGAGCTGCCAACATGATCAAATCTAGATGACGGTATGGACACGAGCGTGCTTACGAAGTCATGTTTCGCAAAGCAAATAATATATTTTCCATTGCTGTGAATTACAAATAGCCTCCATGCTGACTATCTCAAAATGTGCTACGGTAGGCGTAAAAATAGATTATGGTCACCCCCGCCTATTCTCAGCATTGAAAATCCTGCCAACTCTGCTGTTGGGTGCTGACATGGCGCAATCGGCACCGTTAATGTCGTTGCTGTAGAGCCACCTACCGTATCACAAGGTTGAGACTAGTTATCCAGGTCGAGATACTCCATAGCACGACTGAAAAAGCACAATTAGCGTTACGAAATCTCGTTCAGGAGTGATAGCATTGATGCTAGGCTTTAGGTCTGAAGCAACGCGGGATAGCGACTACTCTTTCTCTCGAGTCAGGCTGGGGGAAATGAATGGTTAATAGCTTATCCGTAGCTTCAGTTGGAGGCCTGGATTGCTTCCAATCACCGTTCTTGGGCGGACTCCGCTGTGTCTGCCTGGGCTGAAGGAGACCAACTGGCAACTATTTCGGGACATGCCCCGCAATTGCTGGTGGGGCTCATTGGGAATGGCTTCATGGTGGCGCCATCTTAATTAAGTCGCGTGACGCAGCCAGGTGAGAAATAGAAACTCCATAAGACGTGACTGTTCCCCCTTTTGTACCTGCTACGTTCCCTCTTCTACCCCTCCTCGATGAATCCGCGTTAAAACGTCCTATGGCGATACTCACCTTACCCAGCTCAAATCAAATCCCTTCATATAGATCAAATCCGTCTGATCACAGCCTACTCCAGCTCATTCGGGATAAAAAAGCAAAACAATATGGCGCCCACATACACCCTGTCGGCACACCTCTCAAAGAGCTTCCGAACATCTTATAGGCAATCCCGACGATCGTCAGAAGAGACTTCCCCAGACCGAACAGCTCTGTTCGCTTCTATAATGCCAAAAGCATCTTCTCACACCACTACCAACAGCCCGCCCTCGGAATCAACGTCACGGTCAAGCACACGCCGTTGATAACAAAGGGTCCGAAAGTAACACCAAGAAAAACAGCGATGATGGGATTGCATAATTAAGCATTTTTTTTGAGGTCAAGGTGGCATGGAGAATGCTATAGTCTGGTCTTGGGAGGTCGGCGTAGGATGGTTGATGGGTGCAACATGGCGGGCTCAACTGGCATAGCAGGGAACAACATGGTGGGCGGGTTTGGATCAGGCGTTATTTATTCCCCAGTTAGGCGCGAAGACTGTGCACATGCACAGAATACGACGAATCAGCTGACCAATGCGAATAGATTTTATCAATTACCCTTGGTACACCAGCCTCGTACCTATGGCTTGTCATCGTAGTTGCCTACCCCTGGCTGCGAATGCAACGACAAAATAAGCCCGCTAAACTGTTGAGATCTTGTCGTTGGGCCTTTAGCAACTCCGAACCCCGCAAGACGATGTTCGTGTTCAACCGTGATTATTCTTGTCATTGTTGTTGTCAAGCTGAAGGCATTCTGCACAGGTAACGGCTTTACAATGTTATGCAGTTCAAATAGCTAGAATGAACGTCGTGGGTAGAATCCGAAGATCACGTTGCTATACCACTCTTAAATAGGTATAATGCAAGTAGTTTCTCCTTAAATAGTGCGAGAATTAAGGAGCTAAGGGGGGAAAAGATAAGCATAAGAATAATCACTGTTCAGCACTTCTTAGATAATTACACGATGCTATTTTCCAGCTGGGACTATAGTTCCTTAGAGGGTTGCTTGGCCTTGTTCTTATCAAAGAGTAGGTCAATTAGGGCCTAGTGCTACTTGACTCTGAATAGGATGTAAATAACATCTTGCTGATTATTGTTCACTCTTGTGATCGGGTTCGAAATGATCTATTATATCTTAATCGTGGATCAACTATTTACACATTCCCAGAGACAGGTCATCGAGCACACTTCTAAGCCAAGGTAGACACCCGCCTAGATGCGTTGTGATGAATGAGACAGAAGCCTAGCCTCTTCAAAGAATCATCTCCACTCTTGAATAAGTTTTGGGGTTTAATCTGATATTCTAGTAGATCAGTAATGCCAGATACAATTCCACTAATGCTGCCGTATCCTGGAAAATCTCTGGCCACCATCTTACCAGCAGTGGATATAGCTTCTTTTAGAGAGTTAGTTATAATGTGGTTCGTGAGCTTACTTCCGTATGCTTACTAGTTCCTTTTCTATTGGAGGAAAGTATTACTGGTCGTGGATCTATAATCATAGTATCAATAACAAGGAATTGCAAAATGAGCATCCGCCCCATGTCCATAACTTGACTAATTGTATCTCAAGGCTAAATGCTTTATTACTCGAGTAAAGCTCTTATTTGCTTAGTTAAAAATCTTCGGCGAGAAGAGCCTGTTGGATTATTTATACTTATCATGCGTCTTAAAGAAATGGACTTGAATACGGCAAACTTGGGCTATATATTCACGGAAGTGCCCCAACTTAGGAGGGACCCAAAAAATGTTCCCATATTCCACAAACTGGCCAGCAGAATTCAAGATATAGGAAACCGAAGGAGAATAACCGTTTCTATTTCCTAGAGGCATGAACCCTCTGGATCTAATAAGACGCCCAAAAATCCTATTCTGCCCACCAATCATCAATTACGTCCAGTACGATTTACGCGCGCCAAGCAGGCTCGTCTGAACCACCAACTACACCTGTGGTCTGATTGAGATTTAGCTTTAAAAACTTCAATTGAGTATACTTTCTAAATTACTATCCTAATCCTGAAATACTTGCTCTGACGACATTGGGTCATGCGAGCTGATGATTGTTTGATATATTCAAGTTACATTGTAACCGCTTGGTAAATAATGCCATCTCTAACAACCTGAACTGCAGACTCAATGGCCCAGGTTTGGCAATTTCTTTGCACCACCTTCTTTTTAGGATCAATCTAGGAAATGAGATTAGCTAAGGAATTCAGAGATATGCATATGGCCGTTGGAAATACTAGTATTGTCTTGGTGAACCTGTCTTCTGTGGTGTTATTGTGTTGTGATTCCGTTTGAACCCCAGGAAAAACTTATTTCTCACATTACCTGTGGCATGTATTATCACACTAATGTTCACCTGTGAAATTTTTTGGTTATGGAATATTGAACCCTTTCAAAAGTGCCGGCTTAATCAGGTCTTTCACGACCAACCAACAAACGGCCTGAGTCATCAACTCACCGCTCCCTTTCCTCACCAAACGACGACTTCACACTCGACAGTTTCTTGCACTAGCCTCTTCATCTTGTTCCACCTTGTGCGCACTAAGAGAATTACGGCTAAACCCCATAGAGCTACAACCAAGAAGATACACCATGTTCATTGACCGAACTTGTCCCACGACTCATAATGATGAAAACTTCGCCTTGGAGGACTCAAGCTTCTTCAAGCAGAAACGAGCAGCTTCGCTTCCTTCACCGTCAGATATCCGGGGGCTGGCTAACGCGAGCACGAATCCTTTCGCTGTTGATTTCAATCGGCCTACCCCGGTATCCATACCCTCCCTCGGTCTATTTGTCAAGTACGGCGCCGATGTTCCTGTTGTCGAAGCTAAAACCCAGATGAAGATGCATGCACTACTCAAAGGACGTGTACCGATTCCTGAGGTATATGGCTGGAGGGTGGACAGCAAGCAAACCTTTATCTACATGGAACTTATAAGTGGTGATACTTTAAATGCCAGTTGGGGGGATATTAGAGAAAACATGCGACTTACCATCTGCGAGGAGCTTCGAGACATGGTTCAAGCCTGGCGCAGTTTGAAACAGGACTCTAAAGACCCATATATTGGTTAGTCGGCCTTATCATAAGATATCCTGCTCTTTCAAGCTAATACCATGCGGTAGGTAGTGATGGTGGTGAGGAGCCGCTCAATGAGATCTTCTTCGCGGATCGTCCATGGCTTCGAGGACCTTACCGAGGGCAAAACGCTGTCGAACAGCTCCACGAGGCCTGCCGGCTTGATATCAGAAATGATGTACCGATTGTGTTTACGCACAATGATATCGCACCCCCAAATATCCTCCTTACACCGGGTCCAAGGCCTAAAATTGCAGCTATTGTCGATTGGACTCAGTCTGGATGGTATCCGGCATACTGGGAATCTTGCAAAGCGAGACGGGTTGGGGTATTAGCAGAATTGATGAGCGAAGAGCTTCAGGACGAGTGGCACGAAAAATACCTACCGAGGATTGTAGACATGCTGGATGAAGAGGCATACTATCATCCATTCATTCGCTTTGAACAATCTATTATTTAATTTGAGCAAGTTGCAAAAAGACGACTTGGTCGTGAAAAACAGATCAAGCAATAAAAAGCTGCCAATTGTTACTATTCTAAAAGAGCTGGCAACGAGGATGTCCTGCAACATTTCGGGTGCATACCATATCCTTCATGTCCCAAATTTTTCGACAATTCTAGTATTGTGTCCTTACGCTACAGCCATAAGCTCATATGTTGTTAAAGTCTAATCTTTCGTGACTCCTTCGCGACAATAGCCTAGGTAGTATTTACGCCATATGCATTTCCTTTCTCGTACTTCTTATGCTTCACGGCGAGCCGCAACCGAGACCTTCAACATCTCTTCTAGCTTTGTGCATCGAATCAAGGGTTGTAATATTTGACAGCTATAGTACGTTTATGCAACTTCACGCCCAGAATAGACCATCAGCCAGTCAGCCCGGCTGCATGAAGTAAGAGGTATTACTGCTAACAAACCCATGAGTACAAAATCGCAAAGCTGATGGCGCTTAGCTGCAGTCAGTCTTTCATCCCATTCCCAAGGTCTACTAGGCTTGCTGGGACATCACAGGCTGTCAGCCCGTCGCGGATACAGTATTCTATATGAATACTAGGGCTGCTCCAATAGCGTGTGCATCGTGTGTCGTTTTTCTTTAGTGCTAACCACTGCATACCTGAGTGCGTAGCTTACGTTTTGGGGTTCTTCGACTATGTTCTCCTTTCCCATCGTCTCTATCTCTATTATCCAAAGGTAAAATTAATTCACGAGCCAGTGTCCGTAACAGACGAGCTCAACCTAGGATGAAGCTTATAGAAGGTTACTATGATGAAACGATAATATCGATGGGCGAAGGGTTTCCCCACCAATGCAGTAGATGATGGTTTGCAATTTGCAATGTGCATGCTACTGCCCAAACCAATATGCACAGACTTTGCATAATAAATATATGATTTTGTGAGACAAGCACAAGAAATAACCCACATCTCCCAAGCACTCACTGGCTATCATTCCTTTCGCGACAAACTCTGCTTGACGAAAGCAGCCCCCATTTCCGCTACCCCAGCTATGGCAGTCTTGAAGGCTACACCCGGGCCTATGGCCATGACACTCGCATCACACACACGCAAGTTTGGGCAACCAAACAAGCGTAACTTATGATCAACGACACCTCCAATTTCTCTTGGCATCATAGCGCATGTGCCGGTGTAGTGCGACGATCCGCTGGCAGTCCGATTTACGTACTTTCTGGCGGTATCCATGTTTGGGAAAAGTACCTTGTCGTACTTGGACTGCTGCGTCATGAGCTCTGCATGCTTGAACATCTGCTCAACGGCGAGGACATGGCGACCTAGCACTTCGACGTCGGCGGGATGCGAAAGACACCGTGCGTCAGTGAGGTTTGGTGCCTCGATGGAGGGACCCGTTATGTGTGTTGAGCCTCGAGAAAGTGGATGTGCGAGCAGAACAGTAACGGCAGTGTGATTAGCACATGTGCAGCCTACATCATCGCGTTGATCGAGGTCTGTGCACGCATGCCTGACTGTCAAGCTCGCGGATGCGTCTGCAGGGGATGTGAGAATGGAGCGCACGAAAAGCTCATGCACTGTTGCGAACTCAGGCGTGGTCGGTACTGATTGATCAACCATATCGTACGTGGCCATTTTTCGTAGCAGGCTATTTAAATCATGCTTCCCTTCACTGCTGTTGATCCCTGGCAATGGCAGCTGGACTGATGAGGTGAGACAGCTTTGCTTGAACAAGTTGGCACGATGGTGGCAGTAGTCGGAGGTATTGACCAATCCGTTGTCTCTTTTTGACGAGAGAGAATACAATGTCTGTAAGTCTTTTTTCGCAGCAAAGAGCACGTCAGTACCGACATGGTCTTGAAGGTTTTCGCCAACATGGGGATTGTCGATTATGCCGTCAATTCCAATTTGCTGCAATAGCTCAACATTGCCAATTCCAGAGTGTTCAAGCAGTCTCGGAGAGCCGATTGCACCGGCTGCGAGGATTACTTCTTTGCGGGCCTGGAAGATGGCCCTCCCTCCAATTCTCTTGATAGCCTCGACGCCGGTGGCCACAATTTCTCCGTTCGATGACCTGTCGAAGTGGATTTTGTGCACCGTGGTTTCGGTCGCGATGGTCAGATTTGTCCTGCTTCGTGTTGAAGCCAAGCCGTCGTACTGGGACTGGCATCTATGCACAGCCCTGGCGAAGGAATCGTAGTCCCAGCCACTATTCCCTAAATCATGCCATGCGTCGATATGCGTTTTGGAAGCTGGCGTAAAATTGCGGCGCTGTAGGCAGCCAGAAATGTCTCGGATAAATCGCGAATCGCGGAGACAAAGCTCTCTTTCGTTGGCTGACTCTATCAGGGCAACGGAAATGCTTGGATCTCCAGACAGACGGAGGGCGAGGATACGGCCAGGAGCGCCGCCTCCTACGATAACCACGTCGAAAACCTGCACAATCATTTCAGCTTCGAGGATGGACGCATGAAAACAACATGAGCAGAGCTCAGCAGGAGGGGCCAACCATTATTTTAAAGGTCCCATGCGAGTGCTTCTATTTTGGACCCTGCAGCCTAGTGGCATGGACGCCCGAAAACTGATACGGCCTAAGCTGCATCATATTTACTAGGGACCAACCAACATGCATCCAACAAATCGCTACGCTTCCACGCAGGTGACGGTAAGCCTGTGCCACACAAGGGTCCCGCATGTGGAATGTTGGCGACCAACAGCCTAAAGCTTGGTGCCACGAAACCCGGTTTCTGGGCTGGAGTGCGCCCATGCGGGTCTAGACCTTCCTGACCTTGTTCTACAACGCTGTCGTCGAGCCTGATTTTTTTCTTGGTTGATAAAAACACGATACTTCGTAGAGTTCGCCTCAGCCACGATGGCTTTAAGCTCGAATAAGCTATCGTCCCTTCCATCC
Source organism: Stachybotrys chlorohalonatus IBT 40285 (assembly GCA_000732775.1). Classification (NCBI taxonomy): domain Eukaryota; kingdom Fungi; phylum Ascomycota; class Sordariomycetes; order Hypocreales; family Stachybotryaceae; genus Stachybotrys; species Stachybotrys chlorohalonatus. Next base: position 51,530 of record KL659316.1, on the reverse strand, counting down.
CACTATTTCCACCCAATGTATCGCGTACCGTAATCGAATGTACAAGACTAGCTGGGTAGACGTGATTCTACGCTTACAGAGGTTGCAGAGTTTGCATAGGCTGGCTGTTTGCCTAGGCCATGCGATTTCATCTGTTTTCAAGCACTTGGCAACGCTGACAGTGAATGTGCTCGAAGAACATTTCGCTCGGAGCATCAATGGGTTCAACAAAGGGATGGCAAAGGGAAAAGGATCGACTTATGGCTTGGAAAGCCATAATCCCAACCATGAATCCAAGCAGGCCTTGTTGGATACCAATCAATTTCATTACGCAACCTAAAATCACTATCTTAAGACCGAGCCGTTCATCCAATTTCTTCTAGCTTTTGTTACGTTTATTACTTGATGCAACTGATCACAAGGACCCGGCCATTTGCGAGAGCTAGGGCTCAGCTTGTTTTCTAGCCGCAGATGTGTGCACGGCACGTGCAGTAGAATTACCCTATTGTCTATTCGTAGTGCTGTGTATGCCGGTATCACCTTGGGTAGAGATCTTCTCCCTCAGCCGCAGGTCATGAATGGAGCTTGCCAATGAAACCTGGCTATGGCCATAAAACTAACCTTAGAGCTGCTTGCTACCGACAGAGTATGGTGCTGGACCATCAAAGCGTCTAGTGAACTATTCAAAACAGGCAGCATTCAGACGAGAGCCTGTTGGCGAGAGCGTCGTATTGTGGCTGCAAACTTGGACGGTGTATTGGTCAAGATCACCCAATACAAGTCAAGACATGTCACACTGTGCTCTATCTGCTAAAAGCGAACGATTGTACCGTAGGGTTACGATATTTCAACTCTCCATTTTTTAAGCTCAATTGTTTAATCAACCATCAACCAGTCGCGTAACTGCGAACAAGACTGACTGTTTCCTGCCGGCTATGGTTGGGAAAATAGCCACGCGTGTGAATGATCGACCGTTAACCATGGTCACGATTGCCGCAAGGATTTACCTTGTCCATCATGAAGATTCTCGCCATCACACTCGTTGAATTGAGCAATCATCCTGTTTTTACCCGGAGACTACATGGTTTGCGGTTGATGGGGATTTATCGCAAGGAAGCTATTCCATTCAGATCAAACACACAGACTGCCCACCAGGCCTACTGGCCGCTAGTAAAGTTGGGCGAAAGTGCTAGCATAACAATCAAGCTAGTGCAATATAGTCTACTGTTTACAAGGGATTTGTGGTGTCTTAAGCGGTACATCGAAGTAATACTTTACAAAAATCAAGAGAGCACTTGCTAGTTGCTACGTATAGCGCGTTTTTTTGACTTGCAATACGCGATTATGTGTCAGGATACTAGATGTTTTCATGCTGCTTGCCAAACGCAGAGCACTAGTGTTTCTTCTGCCTTCTCGCTGCTGTGTTCCCAAGGTCCATGTCACTTCTCGATGAGCAAGAAAGGCCATAATATTGGCTTTCTAGTGAGCAGCCATGCATAAGCTTGTCGCCTGCTTGTTGAAAAGTTGACTTGGCTTGCTCCGAGAAGCAGTATATCTAGCGCTATTTACGGAAAGTATTCGATTCGTGCATTCACCAACTATTACTCCATTTGTATTTGCTCCTGCGTTTGACATGAGAAGCCCTTGAAGTGATAACAAAAAAGGCGGATATCTGGTCAGTTGAAACCCAGAGGCTCAGCCCCTCTATATTGCCGTTACTTCTCGCTCCACCCCATCTTCATGGCTTTTCTACATCCGCTTGACATTCTGAAAAGCACTTGCGCCCTTAAAGATAAACGAACTTGCAGTCTACATGACGAACTTGATCATTGAGCTAGTAGAACGCTGCGGCAACATCGCAACCTTGAACGCCCCTTATCCTACGCGTGCCACAGGTATTTCTCGTTTGCCAGCGAGCGCCAATAATGACTACGAGAAGTGTGCCAACTGCTCCAAGCGCGGCTATACCCTCCGCTGCTCCCAATGCAGAGCCACCAAGATTGGAACTCTCCAGATTTTCTACTGCTCCGCAGCATGTCAGAAACGACACCGGCCTTCCCGCAAGAAAATCTGTCGCCCAAGGCAGCAATTTGCGCGCTGTTTCCATGATTTCAGAGATCTGGACTGCCTTTGAGCAGAAGACGTATATGGCGCCCGTGTCCATCTCCGACCCTGTGGTAGACGGCGTTCTTTGACGTTCAAGGGGATGGAGTGGCCGCCATCCGACGTCGGGGGTGGACAAACGACTCGATGTTCAGACGCTTCCCTTCTGACGTGCTTCCTGCTAGTCTGAGCCAGCTCATGACAATGGCAGTTCTTTACGATGCCGGCGGTGCCGAGCCCTCGACCGCTGAGTTGAAGCTCTTGCAGCTTCTTCTTGAGCTTAAGTCCGTGTCAATGAAAGATTCACGAAAAGATCGTTAGATCAATAGAGGCGCGGCTCTTTGTTTCAGAAGGCGCGGAAACGAATGCAGGATCAAGGATACAGCCTTCGTGGTCCGAGACAGAAGCGATGTCAATCCGTACGGCTCTTCAGTCTTTCTAACTGTCATGACCTCCGGGGGGAGGTTTGTCGTTGACCTCACTGAAAGCCAGTACGGATGCGAAGAGAGGCTATACGAATGTAACGTGTCTCGCAATAGTCGTTTCAATGGTTTGCGTGGAGCTCCAACGCCGCTGGGAGAAGACCATTCGGCGGATGCTGTGTACAGCCTCTTGAACCCAACCAGCCCGGTCTGGGTAGCTCGGTCCATTTGAAGAAATATCATGACGGATCTCTGCGCTTAAATAGAGCCGATCATTGCCCAGACAGCCACGAATGCCAAAGGCTTCATGGCTCTTCCTGATGGGGAATTTGCAACTGCTCGACAGCACCTGGTTTCGGGGGCCACTACGTTTCTCGATCGAAAAATGCAACAGATGTACCAGCGAGGCATTGGACGGGTTTACTCTGACTAAAGGCTCGACGTGTGTGTCACGAAGACAGAGGAAGAAGCTAGGAGGTTCAGAAATGTTTGGCTTCTAAGGAAGAGGCCGAAAGGCTCGGTGACGAAAGGTCCCTGAAACGTGCCTGGCTCAGGAGACTAGCCAGCGGAAATAGGAACCACGATTGATCGCATTTGTGCGAACAACGAAGATACGTGTCGAGCAACATCCTGTATGACATTGAGGGCCTCGGTGTGCGGATTGAGATAGTTGCGTTTCAGCCTCTCAATAGAATTGCTCTTAGATAGGCCGTATGAGCAGACTCTACGGTAAGCTGATCGCTGAAAAATATCTAGCCAGTTCACCAAACTCTCACAAACTCCCGTACTGCTTCTGACTTCCGAATGGCGAGGTGATATGTAAACGTAATGGCGTCTTGCACTGACGGAAGCAGCTACTGACAAACTCCAAGTGTCAAGTCTGAGAGGTACAGCGCCTAGCAGGAAGCTTTAACATTTCAAGTGGGGGAATTGGTCCAGTGTCGTTGTTTTTGGATAGAGACACTTTTGGTGACAGATTCCGTATGGTGACCAGCTGCACCCCAAATGTCCATAGACGGAAGGGTCCTACATTATCCAATGGTGAAGGCTTGTCCCAATATTCATAATCTCTAACCAGGGCGTGAAGAGAAACTGGACAAGTTATTGAGAAAGCAGTTGTGAAAAGTGGTCAGGAGTTGTTCCACACTGTTAGAACATGCACAAGGCGGACCTTTCCTATACTGACAAGGGTAGTGGCTCCTCCCTCTCACATAAGGGCCCGGCTTGGCCGGATGATAGCTAAATAGTGGTAGGGACAATGGCTTTGAGCACATCGGCTATCGCGCTCAAGTTTCTTGCGAATGGCGGGTTTGGCTGCGCAAACTAACGTTCCGAGGGTCTACGAACAAGGTATGGATGAGTTCACCTAACATGTCACTCTACGTCTGTGCTTACCTGTCATGCCTGTGAGTGATGAGATACTACCGTGCAGAACATAACTTTCAGCTGATGGACATACTCGTGTACCTTGATAACAAAGAGATAAAGCCAAGAGCTACGAACCGACCCTCATCCCTCGACATTTTTACCTTTGGCCTTCCAACACCCTTCTCGGTCCCTCATGCTCCTACCCGATATTTTGCGAAACAATAAGCTAAACTCCAGACGGGCCCCAGGGGACTGACTTGCACGGCCGAATTGGGATAAGCCGAACCCAGTAGAACGGAAACGGCGGACAGGGTATTAAGAACATTGGGAAGTGCATGAGCAGCCATGCCATGCATACTAACTTTATGTAGTGGACAGGACAGCATACCTTGCGGCTGATACTTTGTACCAGGGTCCTGAAGTTGATGAGAAGAAGACTTGGAAGAAGTGAGGTCAAGTCAAAAGGCACGCTGAGTCGCCTTGGCAGTCCAGTGAGTCACCGGCATGTGAAAACAAGCCCAAATGTTCTATGAACTCGATCAATTCCAAGGGAGAACAATACAAAATGACTGGATTACAATGTCCCTACGCAAAGACATCTGTTCCGTCAGCAAACGCATCATGAAAATGGCAATGTGACACTGGCATGCCAAGCACAGCAGTGCGTATGGAAACTACCGCAATCTTGCTCAACCACCCCTTGCAGCCAACCACGGTCGACATATTGCAAACGCCACGCATTGGTCAGCCCCTTGCCTTACCATCCAGACCGGTCAATCCATTCTTCTTATCCGGCTTAGCCCTGCCTTGTCACCACCATTCAGAGCCTGTCGAGGTCGAAAAAACGTTGCGACCCTGGTGCGACAGGGAATCTTTCCTGGGGTTTCGTGAGACTGCCTGTCAATCTGCAGCTGAACTTTTGGGGCGTAATAGCGTATCTAGACCCTAGATAAGAGAGGCAGAGAATGTTCAAAAGCGAAAAAAACTGACCTCGTGCGTTCCGAGACATTCTGCTTCACGTCAACACTACGGACAACCGATCATGAAGTTGACCGTGGCAGCACTGCTAGGCCTCGGGGCGCTCCCCTCAGGCCTCGCCCAGGGGACACCCAGAGCCCATGGCACTGTCGGTCTCGGGCTCGTCATGTACGACCCCATCTGTGCCTACATGTGCCGCAACTCCATCACCGGATGGATGCTCGACTGCCCCGAGGGCGAATACGTCGCGGCGCACTCCCACCACGGAGGCGGCCACATGATGCCGTCGCCTGTCTGTTACGCAAACAACGCCCCGTTCCTACAGACCCTCGCCTGGTGCATTCACACCCACTGCGATGAGAATCTGTCGCTCGCCAAGATCGAGACGTACTGGGAACGTAACGCGGCTGGCAGCTTGTTGAACATGCCTGTGCCGAGATACTCGTATCAGGAAGCTCTGGCCAGAGTCAGCGAGCCACCGACCGAGATTGTCAACTCAACGGAAACGCTGAATAGAACGTCGTTAATTGACGAATGGCTATACGCAGCCCACATGGGCGCGAACCATGGCATTGAGTTGAACATGAGCATCAACAACCACTACAGGTTCTTAATCTCCGGCTTCAAGCACGATGTTGCGTGCTAATAGTCTCATAGTCTGGTACTCATCCTTACTTGCTCCTTCATTCCAGTTCTGCTCTCGCTCCTTCGATTCCTGCCCTTTCCACCAGCCTTGGTCGCCAAATTCTACGCCGTCTTCATCGATTCACCTGTCTTCTCGACGAAACATGCCGTGCCGGCTTTCTTTGGGCTGGGTATCATGCCGACGAGAGGACAGGCCCTGTTCATCTTGTACATATGGGTCATCAACATCGTCCTTTCAGCCATTGACTACGTCTTCCTTTGGCCGACCTTGTGGTATACAGAGTGGCGTCTCATGGTCATGTGCTCCATCGGCAATCGAGTGGGCATGCTCAGCTTCGCCAACCTTGCCTTGACGGTTCTCTTTGCGAGTCGCAACAACATTCTTCTCTGGATCACAAACTGGACTCGATCTACCTTTGTGTTGGTGCATCGCTGGCTAGCTGTCATCTGCGTCATCCAGGGCGTCCTGCACTCGATACTATACTTTGCTTACGCTGGAGATGTCGGAACCCTCTCGCACGATGTTGAGATGCCATACTATTACTGGGGAATAATCGGCATGGTTGTCATGATTCTGATTCTGCCGCTATCCGTCCTACCTATCCGACGAGCCATGTACGAAGTATTCCTCGCGTCGCATGTGGTTCTTTCAGTCCTGATCCTTGTCACATGCTTCCTGCACATCTATCTGAGATATCTTTGGCAATGGGGGTACGATATTTGGGTGGCCCTCGCTTTTGCTTTGTGGGCATTTGATCGGCTCTTAGCCCGTCCTCTGCGACTGCTAAAGAACGGTATCAAAACGGCGTATGTTACGGTCGTGGACGAAGATTATCTCAAGGTTGAGATCCCGGGTGTAGAAGCCAGTGGACAAGCTTACCTCTACTTTCCCACGTTGACCTGGCGCGTTTGGGAGAACCACCCATTCTCAGTTCTGTCGATTCCCGGAAAGCCAAGCGGCGCTTCAGGTGAAGTATCAACGGTCCCGTCAAAGAACATGCAGCTGGGCAATGAGCAAACTGTCAGATCCGACTCAAGTTCAAGTAATGCCACTTCATCGCCTGGAATTGTCTTCTTCATCCGTAAACGGGGTGGCATCACCGCCGCGCTCGCAGCCCGAGACCCTGGAACCGGCATTCCGGTACTTATTGAAGCCTCGTATGGTGCCGAGACATCCGTCATCCCGTCGCCTCTACCCAGACCATCACTGCAGTATCCCAACATTCTGTGCATAGCTGGCGGCGTGGGTATCAGCGGTATCCTGCCAATCTTAGACCGAGGCCACCTAGCTTCAAGAGGTGCGACCAAGCTGTACTGGAGTGTCCGCACGGAACCTCTCGTCGACGCTGTCGAGGGAATCCTGCGGCAGGGTACCTCGATCAAGAACGAGCGGGACCAGGGAGCGGCATACTGGGGTGACGCATCAGTCCAGATATCTGTCAGACAGAGGTTCGACCTGCGTCAAGTCCTCGAGAAGGAGATCCGGACCGAACTTAGTGGTGGTACTATTGTTGTCGTTTGTGGACCCGCGGGTATGTCGGACGAGGTGAGGCTGGTCGTCGCTGACTTGGCCAAGCAAGGTGCCGTCGTGCGCTTTTGCGAGGAGAGGTTTGGTTGGTAGGCCGCCCGAGTCTAAATTGTTTTCTTTACACCAGTCTTTTACCATACAGTTCATCCGTCGTCCGTATCCTTGATATGTAATACCCTATGTTGCGTCTGGTTTGTTACTTTACGATTCTATCCTGGAGGCGCGCAATGGAAGGAAATATCCTGTTGAGTGCCCAGACCAAAATCTCATAAGTTTAGACGCCTCTTATACCTCGGCTAGACCTGTAAAAGGTTAGCATTAGAAGGTGAGGTTGACAAGGCCGTGCACTGTAGCGGATCGACCACCAGTACGCATGTAATGATACACATGCAAAGGAGCATGGAGAAATTCGTGATGGACCCAGGCCCACGTGACATTGTCATGACGCAGTCTTGACTCACTTCAACCCAGGCACGCATTTGTTACCCAAATCCATCCTGGACAACGCATCTGAAATCGGAATGGCATTGAACCTTTTTCTCAGCACACTCTCCTTTGGGACTTTTGGCCAAAATGCGTCGTCGTCTGAAAATGTGCCAACGCTATTCGCCATGCCGAATTGCCATGGTTTCAGACTGGAGGAAACGACGATTGACCAACTTCAGCAGGCCTTTCAAGAGGAGCATCTGAGCGCAGTCAAGGTCACCACATGCTATCTCGATCGAATCCAGCAAACCAATGCCTGGCTCAGGTGTGATGCTAGCTCATCTTTGATTGAATTCAACTAACGCTTACAGACAGCTCTATCCAGGAGATCAACCCTGATGCTCTCGCTATCGCTACCCAGCTCGACGAGGAACGGGCTTCAGGTAAAATTCGTGGACCCCTTCACGGAATTCCGTACATGGCAAAAGACAATATGGCTACGAATGACAAGATGGAGACAACAGCAGGCAGCTGGATGCTCATGGGCTCCAAGGTGCCGCGAGACGCATTCGTGGTATCCAAGCTCCGTGAAGCCGGTGCCATCTTACTTGGCAAGACCGCACTGACAGAGTGGGCTTCTATGCGCACCGCAAACATGAGCGAGGGCTATTCGGCTCGCGGAGGACAAGTCCGAAACCCTTACAACTTCACTCTCAGTCCTGGAGGGAGCAGTTCGGGCAGCGCGGTAGCCGTCGCGGCAAACCAGTGCGTCTTCAGCATAGGCACGGAAACAGACGGAAGCGTCATCACTCCGGCAGAAAGAAACGCGTTGGTAGGTATAAAGCCCACCGTGGGACTGACGTCTCGAAGCGGAGTTATACCTGCGACACGCCATCAGGACACGGTTGGTGTGCTTGCGCGAACTGCCAAAGATGCTGCGACAGCTTTGGACGCAATATACGGGATTGATCCGCGGGATAGGTTTACGCAAGATCAGCAGGGAAATACGCCTTCATTAGAGAGTGGTGGATATTCCCAACACATCGCACATAGAAATGCTCTCAAAAACGCCAGGTTTGGCTTGCCGTGGGATAGCTTGTGGGTTCGCAATTCGCCGGAGCAGAATGATGAGCTTGTAAAGATCATACAACTTCTAGCAGAGCATGGCGCCACCATAGTCAACGGTACCGAGCTCGAGAACCATGAGATACTGGTTAATCCCTCCGGGTGGGATTGGGATTGGAGAAGCAAACTTGGGTTCCCCAATGAGAGCGAGTTCTCTGGTAAGGCAATGAGCAGAATTCCACCCTTTCTCTGTCGCTTTTCACAATCGCCATCATATTTCTGACGAACCATGTACTACTTAGTTGTCAAAGTTGACTTCTACAGTGACATCAAGACGTATCTGGGAGAGCTAAGTGATAGTCCCATTCGATCCGTCGAAGACATGATTCAATACAACCTCGACGCTGTCGGTTCAGAGGGAGGCGTGCCAGGTATTCATCCTGGCTTTATGGGTGGCCAAGAAAACTTTCACGCGTCTGCTGCCACGAAAGGTGTCAAGGATGAAACGTACCGGTCTGCTTTGGTCTTCACCCACTCTTCTTCCCGCCGCGGTATCGACAGTGCTTTGCACAACCGAGGAGAACCTGTCGACGCGCTGCTTGTTCCTGCCGGCTTCGCACAGGCAATCAGTGTAGCAGCGCAAGCACGGTATCCTCTGGTCACAGTGCCTGCCGGTGTCAACACAACTAGAACCGATATACCCTTTGGTCTAATGCTCATGGGCACAGAATGGAGTGAAGGTGAATTGATCAAGTGGGCGAGTGCGATTGAGGATGCAATCACGGCGGCCAAGGGGTCAAGACCGCTGCCAAATTGGAAGGACCATCAGCGTCGGGTGTTGCCTGTTCTGTATGAGTGAAACCTAGGGCATCTCCGAATGAGCAAGTATTCCAGGGATAAGCTGCGCATGTGACATGCCAGGATAATGCACCATTGCCTGTCGCCTGCTAGCACCAAAAGTTGTCGTTAGGGTAAATGTGCAGTCGTCTATTGATATCAGCCACAATTACCCGACAGATGCCTCTCGATCCAAGAAACCTTCCCTGTATGCGAAGTTTTTGGATAGAAGCGGCTCAGTTCAAGGTGTCAAGAGTCGTGATGAGCGGTTTGTCACCGACATAAGTAGGGAGCAGGAGTGCGCATCCAAGATTATCCATGCAAGCAGGCCCTCCAGGTAGAATCTATCCCAGGTTATAACGATTAAAGAAATGCGCAAGTGAGGATATTATTGGTAGGAAAGGCGAAGAAACGGGAGCGGTCTTTTTTGCCTGAATGGCTTGTTCGGATGCTTTACCACGCCATCATGTCGACATTGAGGGAGTTCCGCTCAGTGACAGGCATGCACGAACAATCACCGCGTTTTGCAATGACCAAAGATCCAAATGCGCACCGATTGAAGTTGTTGCCATCGCCCCTGCAGACGGAGATGTTTGCTGCTGGAAACGCAACTACTTACGGGGGAACGATTCCTTCGGAACAGAGCGTCCGGAGTTCCCAAACGGCTATGGGAAGCGGACTTTTGAACTCGATTGATCATGTCTTGCGTGCAAGACGCGGACTTCTAGCGCTCGGTTTCCACTGGTCTGACCTTGAAAGCAGGATGCTTATCAGCAGGATCTTTCATCGCATGATGAACCCGATTCCACGCAGTCTAGTATTTGATGGGGGCCCCGGCCGCTTTTCAGGGGAAACGTAAGCAGCATCGCCAAGCGCGACTCGTGGGGATATTGAAGGGCCAATAAGCCTTCCAGGTGGCTTCGGACATCCCACTCCAGAAGTCTTGTCCAGGAGGAGTGGCTAAGTCCCCACAGAAGGATTGCAGGTTCCAACCGGAAACCTATGGGGATTCGGTTAATAGAATAGCAATACAAAGCACTAATTCCTCACGACTGCGCTGCTGGCGTCGCTCTGTTGCAAATATAGAGGTACAATTACAACGCCTTGATCAATGTCACAATATTAGCTAACGGAAGCATTGTCATTTCTAGTCAAGCGACTACCAAAGGCTAAGAAACTCACCTACAGAGTATGTAGGATTTACAAATTTGGTACGTGTTTCCGAGAAAGCCGAGAATCCTTCTGCGGAAATTGGGTACTATGGATGAGAAGGTTTTGGGGTACGTACGTAGTGTTATTGTAAACCCTGTTAAGAAAATCATGGAGACGGGGCAGGCAATGATCCTGGTCTTCCACGACATGTGGGGGGGATTGCATCCGAGCAAAAGTGATATAAAATGACGATGCCTGTCGTTGTTTTAGTGACGGTCCAGTTCCATTCAACTACTGGTTTGAAGCCATTTGCAACATGCGTCAATCCACGGTCATCAGTGTTCTTTCTGCTGTTGCTGGCGTGGTGCAGGGAGCCGCCGTCACCCGTAGAGCAGCCATCGCATGCTCTGACATCCCAGCCCCTGCTGTCCCCGGCGCTGAGATCATCTCCATCACTGCTGCCGAGCAATTCGACGTCAGCGGACCATTCGTAAACGAGACAATTGGCAGCATTGGTCTCCTGGAAGGCATTAACATCTGCGCCGTAGACATTGTGCTTACGCATCCTGGGCTAGATGACAGAATCGGCTTCAGCATCTGGCTTCCCCTGGAGGGCTGGAACAACCGCTTTCTCGCGACCGGTGGCGGAGGATTCCAGTCCGGATACCCCGGCACTATTGGTCTCGGCCTGCCTGTTACCCAGGGTTTCGCTGCTGGAATGACGGATGCCGGCAATCTGACGGACCCATCTGGCGTTCCGCTCGAGGACATCATCGTTGGTCCCGGTCAGCTGGACACAGCACGTCTCGCGTCTTTCAGTTTCAGCTCCCTTCACGAGCTGGCCATCATCGGCAAAGCTGTAACAAACAGCTATTACGGAACGAAGAGTTTCCACTCGTACTTCAGCGGGTGCTCAACCGGTGGCCGTCAAGGCTACACCGTGGCTCAGGAGTACCCCACTGACTTCGACGGAATTTTGGCTGTCGCTCCGGGATTGTACTTCACCGACCTGTTGACGAGCTTGGGTCTTGCGCAATTGGTCGAAAGAGGGCTCGGCCACGATCTCCCAGACTGTGTGGCGGCTGCATTCACCCAAAAAGCTGTTAGTCGTTGCGATGGACTCGACGGCGTCATCGATGGCATCGTGTCTAACTTTGATGCTTGCGAGCTCGACTCCTTTTCTCTTGTTGGCGAACAGGTACCGTGCGGCAACGAGACTGCCACCATTACCGCCGCCGATGCCGAGATTGTTGACGCCATCTTGACGGGCGTAAGGAGTTCGACAGGGAATTTGATTTACCCCGGCGTCATCTTGGGTAGCAACTATGCCAGTCTGACTAGCACGGTTATTAATGTTTGGAATTTCTGGAACCGACTTATCATTCGACGCGACCCGGATTACGATCTGAGCGAATACACGACAATTGAGCAGCTCATTGAGAATATTGCCACAGTCCGGGCTGAACTTAGCGGCTTCATCGCCGCCGACAGCCCCAACCTCGGCCCGCTCCGCGACAGCGGGACCAAGCTCTTGACCTGGCACGGCCTCGCCGACGAAGTCGTCACAGCAAGGGCCACGATCAGGTACCGCCAGACCGTCGAGGCCGTCTTGGGCGGCAACGAGCGCGTCAACGAGTTCTACCGTGTGTTCCTCGCGCCGGGTGTTGGGCACTGCTATGGCGGCACCGGCGCGTACCCGGCCGACGCCCTCGATGCCTTGATTGACTGGGTTGAAAATGGAGAGGCGCCCGAGACCCTCAATGGCAGGACGGCCAACGGTGAGGAGAGAATTCTTTGCCCGTACCCACTGGTTGCTCGCTTTGATGGGGAGGGTGATCCGGATGTTGCCGAGAGCTACTCCTGTGCAGAGGACTTTGCCCCTCCTGTGAAGTGCTAAAACGCGAAAGAGGTTCGATGGCAGGACGGTAAATTAAGTCTTTTCAAGAGCATTTTTGGGAGGTAGCTAGCTTCTATTGCTGCATATATGAATGGACCAGGCGTTGCGGATTGTTATAGCTCTTTTGTCGACCCAAAGATAATGCGTGAATACTTCAGCAAAAGTTTCCAGATGTTCTACTTCTCGTGCATCATCACCCTCAGCGGTCAATCATAACAGAAGTTGTGGTTTTTCCTGCCATGATTCGTGAAAGGCCTCAATCAAGGTGCGGAAATTCTACACGCCAGTCTTGCTCCTTAAACCGCCAACATCCGCGTAGCACGTTTTTTTTTCGATCCCTAGCAGCATCTAGAAACAGTTTATGACTCTTGCAACTGCACTGAAAACTCATCAGTCTTCCGAACCATAAGTCAACGTGCATTTTCTAGTGTACAGAACTGTCACTTAATTTAAAGATGCAAGAGACCGAAACGACTTCGGCTTCCATTCATGACTGGTATTACTCCACCCAGATTCTGAGAAATTAATACACAAAGATGAATTCATCATTCTGCAGGTCTGTGAGATCATCAAACGCTCGGGCGCCAACTCGATGCTCGCTATCATCACCACCATTCGCTGAACTCTCGACTAGTCTTGCATCGGATACCCGCGCCCTTCGAAGACGATCCGCATCCTCTGGTGAATACAGACTATAATCGACAATGACAGCGTCTTTGCCTGCCAGGACACGGCGGCGACTATGGTCGCGGTTAAGGTAGAACAGGTACGCACTCGTGATACCAGCAAGGGCGACGATGGCACAATACAAGACTAGATTTGAGAGCAACCCACGTGAGTATTCTGGCGCCTCAGAAGGTCTGTATAAAAGAGGACCAATTATGTTTCCTAGAGATTGTCCGATGAAAAGCGCGGAAGAGGTACATTTCCCCTTGGTGTCACCACCGGTGTTAGATGAGGACCATGAATATATGAGAGGTACTAAGATAAGTTGTCAATATCAAATCAACTTCTGGTAAGGTCAGGGACATACTGATGCCTGGATAAAAAGAAATCATGTAGTAGCCGAACAAAAGAGCAACTCTTTGGTCAGGTGTATGTGGTGTCGATAGCATAATGATACACCCCGTAATAGGAGCAAGAGCTAATGCGGCAATCACAGGTCCCTTCATATGATACTTCATCGCAATGAAGGCACCCCCGACGGTAGAAATGAGCTGCACGGCGCCGTAAGGCGCGTTGAATAATATGGCGTGGAAAGAGTCGAAGCCGAACGACTTGACAAGCAAAGGCCCGAATGTGGTGACGCCGCCGGAGGGAACACTGGGAAGCACGTTAGATTCATAATGTGAGCGGGGCGCCTGATGCGTCTGTGACATACGAGATGCAGAATATCAGTGCAGCCCATAGCCAGGTCTTTGGGTCTTGAAGACTCTCTTTGAAATGATCCCATCGCCATTCGCGCGACATGACACCCGTCTGATTCATTCGTAAACGCTCTATGGCGATGAGCTTGTCGTGTTTGCTCAGGAACTTTGCTTCGACAGGAGAGTCGGGCATGTAAAGGAAGAGCACGGTTGAGAAGGCGACAGTAGTGACACCGAAGAAGATGAAGATGGTCTGATATGGTCTAAGCCCAAGGGAAAGCTGTGCTAAAGCCCAGGTAATCAGGCTCCCGAACTAAAAGGTGTGAGACATCATTAGACAAACTCAAAAGAAGATTGTTACATACCATATTCGTGAACCCATTCATGGCATACCAGTACGACATGCGAAGCGGCTGTTCGCGACGCCGCCAGAACATCTGAGTTATGGCCACAAAACTCGGGGCAATACTTGCTTCGAACGCACCAAGAAAGAAGCGTGCAATCAGGAGACTTTGGAAGTTATTCGCCGCAGCCATGAGCGTCAGGGTGACGCCCCAGAAAAGAACCATGAGGCTCGTGAACTTGCCGATGGGAAGCTTGACGAGAAGCCACGCTAGAGGGAACTGGGCAATGAGCTGGGCGACGTAAACAATGGAACCCAGCCAGGAAAATTGGTTGCCTTGCAGGCCGGTATCCTCAATGAGGCCAAAGATGCTGGCGTAGGCGATGGTGGCTTTGTCAAGCCCTGGGACAACACTTAGTTTGCGGAAAACGCGAAATGACAGAACAGCGTTACCTTGAAGAAAGTAAACAGCGAGCATCAAAGGTAGGACTATCAGGTCGATGCGACGGAGAACGCGGGCATCGTCTTCCGGGGTGACTTTGACGCGGCGCTCAGGCGACACGCCAAGCCTGCGCATGAGCTCTGCAGCTGCATCGTTCCCGCTGCGGCCGCGACTGTCCGAGACGCTGCCGGCAAATCTCCCACGGAAATCCCCATCAATCGATGCTACAGAAGCATCATCATCGTCATCGCCCATGTTGATACCGCCAGACACGTCCAGCAAGGGCTGGCGATCGATCGTCACCGGGGACGCGGACCTGCTGGCATTGGGGCTGGCAGAGACCGACTCTGGACGACGGCGGCCGGCGTTACCAATTCTGGCAGACATTTCAGGCCACAGGTTGAACAGCCGTCTTCAACCACTTGTGTTTCCTGTTTTTGATGCTAAAGTGCCGTCCAAGTAAGGTGTCAAGGGGATGACTACAGATGGTGCTGAGTTATAGTGGCTGAGAATACAGTCCCGTACGTGTGCTTCCGTAAGCATTTAAGCGATCCCAGCCACGATTCACCCCACCTTCGAAAATCGTTGTGGCTCGTCGAAAATAGACATCCACAGCACTCTGTTTCATCAGCGAAGATGTACGTTCATCCAGTCAACTTATGACTTGACGAACAGTGGCATCTCATCATCAGTCGTCTCGCCTGCTGCAATATTCTTTCCATCAATGGAACAGTCATCGCCGTTGATAATGGAAAATTTTTTTTTTTTTTTTTTTTGGGTCTGGCGAGCTCTCAGGAATTTGCGTTGGTTCAGCACGATAGCAAAGATAAGGGGGCGACGGAGGCGGGGAGATTGACCGGTCAAGAATATTTCTGCTGCATGCCAAGAGTAGCAGTACCCGCGAACACATGGTGTTGGAGAATGCCGGGGCGGATTGTATTGATCGTAGGATTTCACATGCGCAGTTCCCACAGAAAGCGCTGAAAAGGTACAGGCCCACGTGCCCTTTGTGACATTGCGATTGGGGCCCTGCAGAGCATCCTCGCCAGAAATCTTGGCGCAGATTACAATACCGGCCTTTCGGTAACGATTTTGGGGTTTTGTGGACGTCTTGCTCCCACGTGGCCGCCGCGAACCTTAGATGCTGTTGATGTTGATCGGACGCCGTCAAGTATATGTAGGCCACTCGCCGCGCCTCATGTTGCTTTGACACCGTGCAACCTCCTTTGCTCCGCGACTGTTTCGGGTGAGCAAAGCTCACCGACGGAAAGACAATGCGCTCTCTCATAACCTTGCTGACCCTTCCGGCTGCAGCATTGGCCAATCTCCCTAGCCGGCCTCTGACTTTTCGTGACGACGGCACCTTTCGAATTGCCATTTTCGAGGATCTCCACTACGGCGAATGTATGTGTTTCACCGCAGACCACTTACGATGTCCAGCAGCTAATGACGCCTTGCTAAGACCCCGACACATACGGACCTCTTCAGGATGCGTTGACGACAAAGGTCGTCACCGATGTCTTGGACCAAGAGGCCGAGACCGACTTCGTTGTTCTCAACGGCGATCTCATTTCTCGCGGTAACCTCTTTGCGCACAATTCGACCGAGTATCTCGACCAACTTGTTGCCCCTATCATCGAGCGCAACCTAACATGGGGCTCGACCTACGGCAACCACGAGTCAAACTTTGTGCGCCACACCGATGCAGTCCTCGAGCGAGAGCAGAGCTGGCCCAACGGACGCACGCGTACCATGGTCCCCAACACCAACCTGACCGACTACGGCGCCACAAACTACTACCTCCCTCTTTTTGGCTCCGACTGCCCTTCGGGCTGCGGCTGCACACCGGAGATCATCCTCTGGTTCTTTGATAGTCGCTTCGGCCACGAACATGATGAGCGGGACGACGAGGGCGGCTTCATCTTTCGTCCAAACTGGGTTCATGAAAGGGTCGTGGAATGGTTCCAGGCTGAGAATGAGCGCATCACGACAAAATTCGGCAAGACGATACCCGCCATTACTTTTGTACACATGCCATTCAAAGTATACATGACCATTCAGTCCGAGAATGGCATCGACCCCAGGCGCAACCCTGGCATGAACCGGGACTACTACACGGGCCAAGCGGACGGCTGGTGTGCTGACGGCACTCCCGGCTGCGCATACGGAGGACAGGACATTCCATTCATGAGGGCCGTCTCGTCTACTCCCGGCATGATCGGTGTCTTTGTGGGTCACCACCACGGCAACTCCTGGTGCACCAAATGGACATCCGACACGCTGCCCGAGTACGTCGTCCAGCCTGAGGGAGAGGGCTTGTTCCTGTGCTTCGGCCAGCGCACCGGCTATGGCGGTGGCGGCAACTGGCAGCGTGGTTCCCGCCAGTTGCTCCTGGAGATAGATAAGATTGCCAGAGGCGAAGTTGAGACCTGGATCCGTCTGGAGAACGGAGAGGTTGTCGGTGCCGTGTCCCTCAACGCCACCTACGGAGAAGATCTTTACCCTGAGTCTCCCACCCGCGAGACATATTGCGAGGCGTGTAAGTGGCAGGAACTTTCCAGGTAGAAGTGCGAACGTTTTGCTAATGACTCCTGGATAGGCTTGAACTGGAGCAACTAGGATGTGAGCCAACGGCGTGGGTAGCATTCAGACAGCTCAGCCTATTGTATCTTTCATCATAGCTATATGTCCAAACTCTCGAAACGCTTTCTTGTTTCTCCCGGATTGTTCGGTAATATTACTCACCGGTGCTGGCTCTTACCTATACCGGGCGTACTTGAACTTGTTCACCTCAAACTTCATAGCGTAAGCATGCCATAGCCGAGAATCGAGGGCCAGGGCTAACATGTCATAGCAGACGTGGCTCTACGAAGTGATGATGCACAGCCCACAGCCTGGCATTCTATCAATCCCAGATGGGCTCTTGATCTGATTTTTCGTAGGCTCTTACTATAATCCATGACCTTATCATGTAGAATCAAGCTAGTTAGCTTTATTTGAATATAGTAGGTCGATTTCAAATTTTCAATGGCGGGTTATTTAAGCTCCGCCGTAGCTAGCGGAGTTGTCCCCGATTTATGCAATTGCTCAACCAGCGTCTTACAAATAAAGGCCATTTCATTCTGGTCAAGGCGCAAGAAACCATTCCTGTTTCTGTTGGAATCCAGTGATTCTGCCTACAGCATATCATGCCATTCAATCATCGCGGGGCACATAGCGCTTAAGTATCAAGGTTTGGCATTTCTATGCTTCTAGATTAGCCGGCTTGACAAGATCGAAATATGCCACGAAGCAGCCACCCAGCCACCCACAACGTAAGCCTCCGCCTGTTTTCCGGTCGCTTTCAGTCCCTCTGAACTATCGATAGGCTTGCCTGCTGTGCCAGCAACGGAAGAGGAAGTGCGACGGCCGCGATCCGTGCGCGAACTGCGTCAGGCTTAGCCAGGAGTGTATCTACACACAGCGAAGGGGCAGAGGGCTAGGCAAAAGGTAATGACCATGCCTTTTTCCTGATAATTATTCCCGTTTCAGGTTAAACATGTGGTATAGTAAGGCTCGCATTACCAGTTTGGAGCAACGATTGGCGGCTTTAGAATCCGCATCAAGCACAGACGTTGCCGTCCACGATGGAGGAAGCGCTGGGCCGACCAGCACGGTGACTGACACAGCACAAAAGGAGCTTGTAGGTATTTCCATCAATGCCTCCAATTTCTTGCCCGCATCTGCTTCTCCATTTCTCGACTTTGCAGCCCTGTTTACTGGCGCGCAAGAAAAGATCGAGTCTCAATTAGACGCTGGGCCCTTTCCCAGGAAGGTCTTTGCGCCCCTGCCGCCTCGAGAACTGGTCATCAACATATTGGAGAAAATCGTAGGGGTTTTCCCTAATGCTTACTTATTTCCTCCATTATTTATGGAAACTGAAGTCCTTGATCTTATGGAAAGACAATTCAATGCCGGAACCTCCAACTGCCGCGATGACCCGGTCACATGGGCCATCGCCAATACAGTATTGGCAGCAGCCGTCCAATTCGAAGCGGATAGCGACTCGCTGTTCTACGTTCAACGTATAGTCTGGGCATACTTTAAGAATGCATACACTATCTTCCCAGAAATTGTTATTCAGGGTAACGATCTCGTTGCATGCGAGGCACTAGTTTGCATGTCCGCCTTCTTATCCAGCACACCAGATGGCAGGACAGCGGTTCAGGTCATAGCGTCGGCATCTCGTCTTCTATCCCTTTTGTCAGACAAGAGGTCACACGACGGCACGCACAGTGACATCACGGAGAAGAACAACCGACTATTTTGTATTGTTTATATCCTCAAAGTGGACTGCGTCTTCAAGTACGGCTGTTTGTTCGAACAAGAGCCCTACCCTCTCTTGCCAGATATCTCATCGTGCACGGAGCCCACTAGCTTAACCACCATTTTGAGCTACTTCACGCAAGTGTCAGCAATAAAATCACGAATACAAAGCCGAATAACAACACCACAGGAACCCTTGAGCAATTCACAACTTCTAAAGCTTTGCTTCTCACTCGAGCACGAGCTTCGGACCTGGCAAGAGAGTCTTGTACCCTTCCTTTCGGATAATCACAAGCCGGAGTCAACATCCTCCCACGCCGCGATCCTTTTGGGCTTCATCTCCCATAATTCCTTGATAACGGTTCATATGGCTGCGATGCATGCCAGCAAAGACCCTCAAACCGATGAAGTATGGCATGAACACGTTCGGCACATCCGCCAGATTTCATGGCCAAGATGTGTTGTTGCTGCGCGTGCCACATTGGACTTGACATCAAATCTGGCATCATTCCCGTTCAGTGATATTTGGTATGTTTTCATTCATGATGAGAGAAGAAGCACTGACAATCAGGCCTACACTTTGTTACCCCCTCTCCGCCACCCTTGTGCTATTATTCGCCATTCTCAACCACCCCACCGACGAGGAAGCCGAGGCAAACCTCAACTCTATAGGTAGATTTGTCAATCTCCTGCAGTTTCTACAGAAAAGAGGCTGTGACGTGCATGAGATGCTGCGAGGCTGTTCGAGGCTATTAAGTATTGTCGCTTACCAGCGATTCGTGGTACTTGGGCGGCATTGGTCCCATTCTGTCACCCCAACCAACCCTCAAGTACCAAAAACCCAAGTTAATGTAAGTAAAATCCATGGTCCGAGAAGCTTCAAAGGTAGGCTGATCGTCAAGTCTTTACGAATGAGATTGTCCGAAGTCTCAAATTGGATGCACGTGGCCCAGGGATTCTTAAGTAACATCGCTTGCCATGTTGACATGGCAGAGAGGACATTTTCTGAGGTCTTAGGGGAATGGAAAGTGATGGATGGATACGGCCGATTTGTTCCTGATGTTCTGAAACCGTACAAGTATAACTTTAGGTACGGACTTTAGTGTTGGTTCTAGAGACAGATACAACTGTGGTGCTTCGCGACCCTCCCCACCAGACCGCCTTTGCGTGAAGGTGTAAACCTGTAGTCTTGGCTGGGCCTTTACTTGTTGTCAGTCCTACTACAATCAATAATTATATGGTCTTTGAACCCGAGCACTTACCCAGCCGCACTTGTTACCTGCTGGTACAGGTACGTATGGGCCACACTTGGTAGCTAAGGAGAGACTAACTGCATAAAAGTAAACAGGCCAAGGGAGGATTGGCAAGGACATGTTTTAAGCGTGCACGAAACGCCTGGACCCCGACAGATCCACTTGCGGAGTTATTTTAAGGCCGCCGCTTGGTGCTTGCAAATGCATCCTCACGAACGACCCACCTGCTTTTCAATCACTGGAACATTGTAGCTACCACACACACGATGATCTTTCCAGGTATATAAGTATTTCTATTCCCCTAGTCTTCATGCACGGCAACCTTCTCCTAGGCATAATCAGGAAACGCATCATCATAGTCTTCACCATGACCGACAAGAAGATCCTTGTCCTGGGAGCCACTGGCCCTGCAGGCATCGTCATTTTGCGGGAGCTCGTCTATCGGAACCACGCGACAATCGCCTATGTTCGGAATCCTGGCAAGATTCCAGCGGATCTGGTCAACAACCCGCTTCTCGAGGTAATGCAGACCCAGGGATTACCGTAGTTCCCAGACTGACCAAGCAACAGATTGTCAAGGGCCAGATGGATGATGTCGAAAATCTTGACAAGGTAGTGGCCAGAACTTCCGCCGTCTTGTCCATACTTGGCCCCATATCAGCTAGTGCTGATCCGCTCCTCTACCGTGGTTACTACTCGACGCTTTTCACGGCTATGAAGCATCACGGCGTTAAGCGGATTCTGGCCATGAGCACTATATCTGCCGGCGATTCGATGGATAGCTTCAGTCTGGTCGCCAACTTGTTGGTGTTTGTAGTCCGCCTCTTCGCCAATTCGGCACGGCTGACGATGCTGGAGATTGCGGATGTGTTCCAGAAAGAGGGCCAAGGCTTAGACTGGACCGTCTACCGCATTCCATACATCTGGGGAGATGGCAGCGCCGAGTCATGGGCAAAGAATCGAGAATTAGGCGAGGCGTATGCGGGACCCATTGGTGGACGCGGCTGGAAGGTCTCCCTTCCTAGGGCAATGCTTGCGAGATGGCTCGTCGACTCGGCTGAGGGGAAGCACGACGAGTGGATCGGCAAGATGCCAGCATTGAGCTTGCGGGCTTAGCATAGGGGCCGTATCAGGATCAATGCTTGACTTTCGATGTATTGGACCGCCCAGTAGATGATATCCTCAAATTGGACGAGCAATCCCCCTAATTGCTGTACTTCTCGTGGGTATTCGATCCAAGCTAAGGTTACTTCAGAATTCTCAGAAGGTAGGCATCAGTAATACTAAGTCCTGAAGCTGAAAACGGCCATTGAAAGGTACCGGTAGTTCAACAGGCCTACGGGCCGCTTTGTGGCCCCAGTGCATTGCAGACGATTAAATTTAAGCATTCCGGATTATTGCGTGTCCTGTAGTACGGGAAAGAAGGACTAGTTCTCCGTCCTGTTGCCCTGGTCAAGCCATTTGACGAGTTTCTGTACAAGCATATTCTTATTCACAGGCTTCGGTACGTAGTCGTCCATGCCTTTCTCCATAGACGTTTCCATATCGCCCCGTAGCGCATGAGCCGTCAAGGCTATGATGGGGACACGCACGCCACTGCTCCTTATTTTCGCTGTCGCTTCAAACCCATCCATGACCGGCATGCTGACGTCCATCAGTATCAGGTCATACACATCAGGAGAGCTGGTGAACATTGCAACGGCCTGTTCTCCATCAGAGGCTACGTCGATATGTTTGAGCCCAAATGACTGAAGCATTCCGACTAAGACCTTCTGGTTGATTATGTTGTCCTCGGCGGCGAGAAGTCGTTTCTTGGGCGCAATCTGCTTTAAACGACTCAGTGCTGCACTGGTGTCTTGTTCGCCTATCTTTTGCGGATGCGTATTGATGCGTCCTTCTTTCATCTCATCAATAGGATCAGGCAACTTGGAGTTGTTGACCTTTTTGACCTTGGCCGAGAACCAGAAGACGCTACCAATGTGATTGGGATTTGGGCGAAATCCCATTTGGCCTCCCATCAACTCAGCCAACGAGCGTGCTATCGAGAGCCCAAGACCGGTACCCTGGAAACGTTTCTTATTCGGTTTCTCCAGCTGTGTAAATGGCTTGAAGAGGTCGTTGACGGCTTCGCTGGGCACGCCTATCCCACTGTCGGCCACTTCTGTCATTATTGTATGTGCCACCTCGTCTTCTGCCACCACATGGCTCGAAATTGTGATAGATCCGGCCTCGGTGAACTTGGCTGCATTGTCGACGATGTTTTGGACAATCTGCCGGAACCGTAGCGGGTCTCCCTGGGCCAACTTGGGTAGAGCTGGCGATAACTCTAATCTGAGCTGAACACCAGGCTGCAAGATCACTTGTGCGTTTCTCGCCACGGAAGAAATGATGGCTGAGACATCGACGACATCTGAGTTCATGGAGAAATTTCCCGATGCCAGTTTCGAATAGTCCAAAATACCATTGATGACCTGCAGTAGAACCTGGCCCGAATCTGCGATGACATTTGCCATCTCACGTTGGTCCTCGGCTAGTGACATGTCGAGAAGCAAAGAGCACGCTGACAGGATCCCGTGCATTGGGGTTCGGATCTCGTGACTCATGTTGGCGAGGAATTCATCCTTGAGCTTTGCACTCTCTTCGTAAGCGGCCATGAGCTGCTCCTCGCCCTTTTTGCGTTCTGTCAAGTCTCGCGTAACCTTGCCAAAGCCTACGTGGACCCCGTTCCTGTACACGGCGGTGACGACGACATTTGCCCAGAATCGGCTGCCGTCGGACCGGTATCGCCAGCCCTCGTCTTGCACTCGGCTCTCGCGCAGACATGTCTCAAGTTCTTTCTCAGGCTTGCCTGCTTCAAGGTCGTCTTGGCCGTAAAATATGGAAAAGTGCTTGCCGACAATGTCCTCTTTCTTGTAACCTTTGAGCAGCTCGGCTCCAATGTTCCAAGTAGCCACATAGCCTCGCGTGTCGAGAAGAAATATGGCGTAGTCCTTGACGTTCTCGATGAGAAGGCGGAACATTTCATCCACATGCAGCATGTTTTGCGTCACTTCAATCCCAGCGGCACTCAAACTGGACTCGACCAGCTCCCATTCCAGAATCAACGATAACAGCACATCCTTCTTGAATATGGGGATAACCCGCGCAGACCACGATCTGCCTTGCGCATGGTAGGCCGTGTTGCAGAGCCGGAAATGTCTGAACCTGATTGCTGCCTCCATAGCCTGGGCGAGAGGGATGCGGTCGAACCGTGCGAGAGGCGACCCCCCGTACAGAGCCGCGAACAAATCCTTGCCTATGTAATCCCTTCTTTGGCAGTTCCATGCCTCCAGCAAGCCATTGGAAGCCTTTTGGATATGGTATGAGGGTGAGACTATGAGGGTTGGAACCGGGGAGAGCTCCCAGACATCGTCGGTGTCCAGATGGCCCATGTCCATTGTCGAACAGCGTGCAAGACTTGGAGAGTGGGGAGGACGGGGAGATCCATCTGCTTTATTTCATAATGCCTCATTCATCCATGTTGCCTTGGCTGCTGAGTGGGGCGGCCTACGGATTAGCTTTCGGAGCGAGCGTCGGCTGTTACTGCAACGGACGGCTGCATCATTATGTAATTAGCGGCTATGACCGAGTGGGAGTTGAACCGGAGCAAAACCTGAAATCTGTCGCCGTGCATCATTCATTCCGTCACAGCTACGAAGACGTATCGTGGACCGCGTCATTCACAAGCCATGGAGGAGACAGCAGATAGTCTGCGGAGCGGAACTGACGGTCAAAGAGATGCCAGCAACGACAAAACATCACTTGACGCCCCCTGTTCGATGGATAACACAGCGGCAGAGCTTGGTGGTGATGCTTCTGACGTCACTTTCGGATCTGCGGTTTTCCACCCCTTTGGCCGCTTACCTCCAGAGCTGCGCCGGTACATCTGGGAGTTGTTCTGCCCTGACCTCATCCTCGAAGCACGCCTGCTCGATATTACTGTAGCGCCGTCGTCTGACAAACATGCGGATGAATGCTCGCGGCCCAAACACGGGCACCGCTGGACAGCGAAAGATGGCGCCATTCTTGACGCAATGACCCTGGCTAGGCGCAGGGTCCTCGCTGTGAACCAAGAGTCCCGAGCCATAGCTCTCCAGTCATTCCCGGATTACCTGAGCCTCGACCTCGCGTCGGGGTCGGCAATAGTGCGCTTCAATAAAGATACAGACCTTGTGCTGCTGACCGGTTACGGAATGGACTACCATGCCAGCGAACAATATCACTTCCCTGACTTCGCTGGTAAAATAACCCAGCTTGCAATCTC
Organism: Stachybotrys chlorohalonatus IBT 40285; assembly: GCA_000732775.1. Classification (NCBI taxonomy): domain Eukaryota; kingdom Fungi; phylum Ascomycota; class Sordariomycetes; order Hypocreales; family Stachybotryaceae; genus Stachybotrys; species Stachybotrys chlorohalonatus. Next base: position 27,117 of record KL659316.1, on the reverse strand, counting down.
TTCTACCTTTGGTATCAACTCTTCAACAGCCGATCCTGTTGATGCTATGATGGACTTCCTAAGGGGATTCCCAAACCTGAAGAGGGTTTTCTTCTTGCTTGAAAGCTTGCACCAGAACAAGCTACGAAACCTGGGGTGGTGCGTCCCCGGGTTCGTTCACGAGGCCTTCGTCAATGTCAGCAGGGACACAGCTGAACTGACCGAAGATAATGAGATGGTCTTCTGCTGGCCGGTTCTGAACAAATACATGGACTTCTACTACCCATTCCGAAGAGCATCCCATGTACTCCTAGACGTTATTGAAGAAAGGGTCGTGGATGAACTGCTGGGCATGGGCATCGAGCCATTGCCAATGGCAATTTTTAAGTTCAGGTCCGGGTTGGCTCACTACAAACGACTTCAGGAAAGGCTAGCAGAAATGGACGCCGACGCAGATTTGCACTCGGACAGGTCCTTAACTATTACGACTTCCGATGAGGCTACTTCAGACGATGGACACGAGGCTGAGAGGATCGAAGAGGACCCAACTAGCGAGGACGACGAATCTTTCAACGACGAGCGCGTACCAGCACAGATAGAATGACGTCCCGCGGTTACACCGAACCCGAACCCAGAGGTATTCTAGTCTGGAAACCTTGCTGGTCCACTGCTGGGGCGCACAGACTGAGGAGGCTCGACTTGGTCGTGGCGCATCGCTGAATCACTTAACCGAGGAGCTGTGGAGTGATTAAAGAACCGACAACATGTCGATCTGCAGCGGTATATCTAAGTCCGGAATGCGAGGAACCGGGAGCATAGCTAGTATTATTAGTTCAGCGATAGCGCGATTATGTGATATTAATTGGCTTAATTAAGATATTCCCATATTCTTACTACAGTATATCCAACAGTTCCTGGCTTCATCAGTCGCTCAGAAGACTGGACAAAGCTCGGCAGTGATGTAACTTGGATGAATGACAAAATCCAACACGGAAAGAAGCTCGAACTGATACCAGCCTTGATAGGCCTTCTCGACTCGAATGGCTTGGCCGATAGAACAGATCCGAATTATGAGCGAGTCCGCCAGACTTTAATAACCACGAGCCACGGTTCAAGCCAACAGTTCTGCTTGGCGGCTGGACTAAGCTCTCTATATATGTAGGCGGTATTAGAAATAGAGAACAGTACAGCTCATAAAGAAGACGCACGAAAGGTAGCGAATTCATGGGTATCGATGGTGCGTTATCGGTGGTTATATATATGACCTGGAAGAAAAGGTATAAACGAATGTGCTGCAAACCATGGATGGCGCAGTCATGTCAAAGCTTGTGGTACCGCCTGCGGAGTAGCCGTTTAACGGTTGAGATTGGTATCGTTGTGACAAGGTCGTATGAGTACAGCGCAGTCAAGATAGTTAATTACAGAGGGCATAAGGAATGCCGCGGATTGAGAGAGTCAGCTTTGTAATAACAGTATATCAGGTCATCAAGGACCAATCTCTGACTCAAAGCGCTGTAGTAGCGGGATAAAAATGGCCGAGATGGGAGATTGTCGACTGATCGTAAAGCCGTTCCAGTGCGCGGGCGGCGCGGAAAATTTACAGAGACCTTGATCACCGCACATTCGTCTAAGGCAATGTCGGGTCTTCACCATCGACCACTTCATAATATTTTACAGCCTCAATAAGTAACTTAGGGCAAAGACTAGTCATGAATAACGCATGTAGCGTTCCAAAGCTGTGCAAAGGTCTCTGGGCGGCTCCGGGATTTGCGGCACCTCCATGGCCATTGCCGTGCGTGGTTGCAACCGTCCGCTTCGGTTCAGAACCCTTCCATGCCAGTATCTAGTTCAGTTTTAGTACATTCTGTGTCGGTACACCGCCAATCTTCACACGTTGAACTACGTATCCGACAGGTGCTCCTCAACTAAACCTCATCGCCTGCACGTAAGATAAGCGACATTGGCAGTATTGCTTGGCATTACCTCTTTCTGGGAAGGGTCACTTGGCGTTGCATGGATAATGGCGGATAGATCCGCACGGAGTCTTGAGCATGGGTGTATAATTGTTCTAGTTGTGGGTCTTTGCTTCTACTAGACCATTTGTCAAACGATGCTTCTTCATCTGGCATGCACTTTCGAGTTTCGACAAATTATCCTTTGGCACTGACTTCCATTTGGCAAAGAGAGTCTAGGCAAAGTCGGTCGTGGGCCTAATGCGAGATTCCGGATATATAACAAATCTAGTCTTCATACCCCAGACCTCCAATAATGATAGATGGATTAAATTTGTTGTACCCTGTGACCGCTTTCTATGTTATCTCGCTTCATAAAGTCTCCCGATGTCTCTCATTCAAATACAAAACTCCCGCGTACCGTTATTTCTGGCAAAAAAATGTCGAACCATCCAAATCTGCTCAGTCTCACAGAACTCTCAGGGGTTTAGAATACCGAAAGAGGAGACCAGCGGCTCATCCGATATTACATCCCTTTAAGCAGACTCCTTCTTCTTATCATTACTTTCATGCACAATCTCCACCTGCTCATGCACAGGATCATCCATGCCCTTCATGCGAGTAGCCAGCATATCTCCACCTTGTCCAGCATGGGATTCGCCACCAAAGAGAACATCAATCTCCTCGAGGGGCACCTGCTTCGTCTCTGGAATAAGGAAGTAGACGTAGGTAGCAAGGCAAATGTTGATGGCCATGAAGAAGAACAAGCAGTTGAGACCTTCGTTGCGCAGGAAGAGTGGGAAGAACTGCTGGAAGATGGTATTGGCGACATTTTGCATCTGGGAGCACATGCCGACAGCCTGGGCACGAATGTTCATAGAGAAGACTTCGGCAGTCCACATCCAGACCGTTGCACCCCAAGAAGGCTTATAAAACAAGGCAAACAAGAAGAACAGGAAAACGATAGCGATGCCAACAGGCTCTGACTTGGTATCACCAGGAAGGGTGGGAGTTGTGAGGCCAACAACAGCAACGAGAAGCATGCATACGGCCATGCCAACAGCACCAACCATGAGCAACCAGCGACGTCCATAGCGGTCTGAGGTCCACATGGCGTTCAGGGTGAACAGGATACCGAAGGTGGCGTTGAGTGCGTTGATCAGACTGATCGTGGAGGGAGAGTCCCAGACCCTCTTATAGATGGAGGTGGAGTATGAGTTGAGGGTGCCCTGGCCAGAAAGCTGCTGGCCGATGTTAAGGCCAAAGGCGAGAAAAAGACGCTTCCTAACCGATGCGTCGCGGAATAGAGCGGTGTAGTTAATACCCTTGATGGCCTCCTTCTCGTATTCGATAGCACCACGGATGGCGGCTAGTTCCTCCTCAACCTCCTCTTCGGTACCGCGGATGCGAAGCAGCGAAGCCCTCGCGGCCTCGACATTTCCATTCTTCTGAATGTGCCAGCGGGGCGACTCGGGAAGGAATGGAAGTGCAATGCAGACGATGGCAGGGACCAGCATCTGGAAAATGACGACCAGCTTCCAGTCCCAGTCGCCAAGTCTGTCTCGGTTCTGGGTGCAGGCGTAGTTGATCCAAAAGCAGATGAAGCTGCCGACCGAATAGTTCATCTGCCAGATGGTCATGACCTTGCCACGAATCTCAGCCGGAGTGACCTCGCCAATGTAGACGGGGGCGGCGGTGAGGGCGAGACCCTGTCCGATACCGATGAGGACACGACCAGCGATGAAGACACCAATCTGGTGATAGGGGGTGAAGGTCTGCATCATGGTCGCGGCAATGGTAAGGAAGCAGCCGCACCACATTCCCCATCGTCGGCCAAGGTAGTCAGCAAGCGGTCCACCGAGGAAGAAACCGGAGACGATGGCACCGATGGTGTACGAGGTGTTGACTAGAGACCATCAATTAGTCAGTGTGTTATTCCCGAGAGTTGACCAAGAGCGGATCGGTTGATGCGAGTGGTCGGAGAGGCTGGCGTACTTAGTCCAAGCAGCTGAGTGTCATTGTCCGGGTCCAGGTCAATATGGCGAAACCAATTATTGGAACTCTGGAGGGAGTTGAAGACAGACGCATCGTAGCCATAGAGCACCATGCAAAAAGCAGCCACGACGGCGCAGTACCTGGAGGAATCAATGTTAGTATTGGTAAATAAGAGGCGACCACCTTTTTGGGCGCGCCAGAATTCGCACGCTGACTCACCAGTTGTAAACCCTCGTTGAGACGGCCATCTTGCTGAATGGCTGTGTTGCAAACCCTCAGCAGCCGATATTAAAAAATCCGCAGGGAAGAGGCAGCCCGTTGAAGATAGGCGATGTCAAGGTCGATCTGCATCTCCAAGTCAGCCAGCCGTGTCACCTAGTTATACACTGCCGGCGTTGTCGAGCCTCCGCTTGGCGAAGCCGGAATCCGGCACGCAGCGCTGCCTGAGTCGATAATCCTAGCGTGCCGCTAATCCCCACCGGCAAGGAAGTGTTGGACGCGATAGTGGGTTGGATCGCTGCTTCTCCATGCTTCAACAACGGATCTCTTTGCCGTCTCAGGCTGAAAAGCCTGTGACGGGCTCCTCTTCGTCGATAGCCTCCCCATATTTCCTCATGATGGTCCATGGGGAAAAGAAATTCCACCCATGAGCGGCCTCGCGCTCAGCGGCTAGCGAGCAGCGTCACCCACATGTGTTGAATCCTTGACGAAGAGCCTCGACAACTAGGTGGATAGACATGATGACTCCCTCTGTTTTCTTAGTCCTTCCCCAGGCTCTCTTCTCTTCTGTTGCCCCTTATCCCCGCAATGTCCCCCCGCACGGCTTTTGGGGGATCATGGGTCCTGATTTCGAGCAATTCGGTTTCATCTACGCGACTATGATTGGCCTGTTTGTGGGAGCATACGTTCGGTCTTCGCAGGAATGATCCCCCCCGGGAAATTTGAGGTTGCAATTCGGCCGCGTGTCTTCGTCTCGACCTTGTTCCCTGCTGCAATCTGATGATACTCATGTTCCTAAGCCATTCTCGCGCGCGTCGCTACCCCTTCCTATCGTTGACCGTGTCCTAAGTGCGTGCACCAAGGTCATCATGAACACAGATAGCGGCGCCGCCTTCGTAAACCCTGTGATTCGGGGGTTCAATCCCGACCCTACTGTTTGCGTAGTTCCGGCGACTGAGACTTCTCCGGCGCAGTATTACTTGTCAACCTCGACCTTCGAGTACTTTCCTGGGGCTGCCATATACTATTCGGCTGACATCATCAACTGGACTTTGATTGGCCACGCGTTGAATCGCAGGAGTCAACTTGATTTGAGAACCGTCGAGCCCGGTGCCGGTTCGTGGGCGAGCACTCTGCGGTATCGCCCGCAAGAGAAGCGGTGGTATCTCACCAACGGCTCCTTCAGTCGATATCGTCCCGTGGACGACGAGCGTATTTTCCCACGAGGCTTCTACGTTTACACTGATAACATCTGGGACGACAACGCCTGGTCCGACCCTGTCTTCTTCGACAACCCTGGTTTCGACCAGGACCTTTTCTGGGATGATGACGGAAAGGTTTATCTGTCTACTACTGTTCGCATGGGACAACGAACGCCCGGCCTCAAGCTGAAGGACTTTGCTATTCACATCTCCGAGATCGACTTACCGACTGGCAGAACGCTGACGGCACCAAGAATGATTCGAGACTCGCCATTCGGGGTCGCCGAAGGATCACACATATTTCGAAAGGGGAAGTATTACTACTTGTTCACGGCCGAGGGAGGCACGGAAGCCGGCCATCAAGAATGGGTATTCCGGAGCACCAAAGGACCCTACGGCCCGTGGGAAGGTCAAGGAAAAGCCCTCTGGTACAACGACCCCGATGAAGAAGTGCAAAGAACAGGGCACTGTGACGTATTCGAGGATGGGGACGGCGACTGGTGGGGCGTGATGCTAGGTGTGAGGCCAGCCAAGAAGAACGATACGTGGATTGAACCTCAACTTGGGCGCGAGACATTTCTCGTCAAGGTCGACTGGGAAAATGACTGGCCAATCTTCAACGGAGGCGCAAATGTTGCTTTGCATACAGTCGGCAGGAAGCCAGTGCAGCAGTCCGCTGGAAAAGCCGAGAACGGAGTAAAGTGGAGAGCAGACCTTTCTAGGCACAATCTCGAGCTGGGATGGTATCACAAGAGTATGAGTCCTGCTCGTCAACTTCGCGACAGCACTGCTACGAAACAAACAGGCTGACCAAGATAGACACCCCTCTCAAGAAGTGCCACTCCTTAAGTGAGCGTCCAGGTTTTCTACGTCTCTATGGAAACTGCTACGAGCTGTCTAGCCCTGAATCGCCTGCACTCCTGCTACGCAAACAATCATCTTACAACGAGACGTTCAGTGCAAGCCTCAGCTTCCGACCTTCGCGGCTTGGATACGAAGCAGGTGTGTGTCTGTGGTGGAACCAGTATTCGCATGCTGCCGTTGGGGTGGCCTCGGTGAAGCTGTCGGATGATGCGCAGTTCCGGCCTACAGTTGTGCTTCGCGAACCGACGGGCAAGAATGGAGACATCAAGGTATGCATAGTTTAACCCATTTGTGAGGATCCTCAATTTGACCTCTTTGTAGATATCCTACCCCCTTCTTGAGGCAGGCAAAGACCTCGATACGGATGAACCGGTACGTATCAGCATACGAGCACGACCTACCCAATATCAACTAGAAGTCTCGATATCCGAACAGACAGCGAGCGCTTCCGTTGCATCCGAAACGCTCACAATCTTTCCTCCTGTTGGCGGTGCGTTCTGTGGCGCAATGTATGGAGTCTATTCCTTCGGAAAAAATGAGCCAGTGCTGGACGCGGCCGACTTTACAGATATAGAAATCCGATCTACTTCTTAGACGGCCTTAACTACAGATAGACGTGTTTGGAACGGAGCAATCATCAGTCATTTATGCGGCGCGCGTCTCGATCTTTGTTTACTTCGTTCGTCAGCGCTAAGTTAGATGTGAGGAGATTGATCCTTAACCCGAAGTGCATCTTCCTTTGGGTTATTGGAAATTTCCCTGTCTGCTTGGCCTCTCTCACAAGACTGTTCTATGTAAATACCAGGTCAGGAGTGGGAAAGATTTGATACCGAACCCCACCAACCTGATACTGTGCTCTGTCAGTAGGTCAACTTGACGTCTTGTCAGCAAGCGGAAGCGTTCATGGATGGATTCTTTTTGAGCATTGCAGCATCTGGCGTTCGACTACAGCCTTTTAGAGTGTCCCTTATCCACTTGGAGCAGCTTAACCAACAAGACGGCCGAGCTCGGCCCCCCTCCTCCTTGTTGTCCGGTCATCGCGTATTGCACTGAGCGCTCGCATGCTTGGGAACGTATTTTTTAGAGCGGACACGTCTGGGTCCCAGGCAGGCCGGTGATTAGGTAGGAGGGGCCTTAAATTGGAGTTGGCCCATGACGATGGTTGGCGCTCTTTGACTAAATGGACGTAGATCTTACGACTCACATTACTTCTCTCTCCGGATTACGCAGTCGTTCGGCAACCATGCTACTATGTTTCGAGTATTTGGCAAAGGGATATGTCGAGGATAAGCTCGAGAACGCTGTGAAGGCTGTGGAACTCTTCGTATTTTTGCTTGGTATTCATGCCCTACTCATTCAGCGAATCGTCCTGGATGATGATCCCTCTTGCTACATAATGGATCCTATGCTGGGACAGCACTTGAAGTAGTATGCCCAGAGCTTGATCAGATAACAACTCTTCGGCTTACCTTCCAACCTCGCCACTTTATCCACCGCTTGAGGCCAGCTATCTCAGTCTCATCCCGACCACGATGTGCAAACGTCAGGTACAACCGTCCCAGAGCCGCCTAGTCAAAAGGCTCTAGACGCTCCTCCGCCAAACACTGGAAAGGCTTGTTAGCAATCATTTATCGCGACGTAACTGTTCGAGGGAAATCAACCCGCACGGTGGCGACGTACCTGGTGCCCAATCCCCGGCGAGTCCGAACTGGTCGGCCAGCCTTATCTTCCTTGCCACTGGGTGTTTGCATTAGAAGTCAGCTACTATACTGAACCTAGTACAAATAGGGCTAAATAACCCAAAACCCAGAGAATTACCTTCGTGCATTTTTGTGCCATTGGCCACACCATACTCCCATACATGGCAGCACCACAGGGCTACGAGCATGTCAAACTGACCGCGAGGCAGGGCTGCTGTCACAATCAAGCTGTGTTGTCTATCCGTCTTGTCGTCGTGCATGACAGCAACAGCGTTCCCTTGCGCATCAGTCCATTCGCGTCCGTTGTTGGCGTAGACGGCGAGGCCATCCTTATAGAAATTGGGAATGCCGTGCTTGCTGGCTTTGCCAGAGATATCGACTGGCAAGGCGGTCGAGTGCGCCGCCTTTCCTGGTATGAGCGAACGGCTTTTCTTGATCCCCAGGGCCGGAGGGTCTGGGAGACGCCTGCTCGCGCGTTGGATGTAGTACCGCGGCGAGTCGGCCGGCAGCCTTTCGTAGCCGCCTGACGTGGAGTTCATGTGTTTCAGGTCGTAAATATGGCGTTCGCGACCCGAGCCGTCCCTGTTGGATTCGACGCGCGATAGTTCTACCTCTGTGGTAATTTCCGAAAGATTTGCAATACCCAAGCTTAGGCGGTACAGCGGCGGCGAGTCCACCGTCAGGGCGTGAATTGCCTGGCCCGCGAGGACAAGTGTGGTTGGCTGAAAGATGTCCTGACCGGGCGGTAGGGCCTCCTCATAGGATGGAAGAGATGTGTCAGTTGACTCCATCGTTTCTGACATGGTGTTGCCGGTGGCTCTTTTACCAATCAACGCAAGTGCTCATAAAAGCTGGGTTTGAATTGATTGGGAGTGAGTTATCATAAGATGCGGGTAGGGGATGCAGTTTTGTAGCACTAGTGTTGGTGGCTATCGCCGTAGATAGGACACTGAACACTTGAAGAATAAGCCTTCAATCTAGTTCAC